>CAEFZY010022986.1:0-143185 GCA_903066815.1 Brachyrhaphis roseni | reverse complement strand
GTAATTCTTTTAGACCATATATACACATATCAGTGCCATGTTTGGCCTTGAACCCAAATTGATTGTCAGTAGACATAACTAACTTTGCAAATTTTGGCAAAAGAATTAGGAAATAATTCTTTTGCCAAAAAGAATTATTGGCAAGTGTACTAGCTTTAGTACACTGTCTAAAGTGTACACTTTAGACAGTGTACTAGCTATGGCTATAGGTCTATAGTTATCAGAGCTGCCAATTTTACCAGCTTTGTTTTTAATCACAGGAATTAGAAGAACATTCCTGTTCTTCTAAATGAAGAACAGGAATTATGAAGTGAATCTTTTCACTTCATAAAAGTGAAAAGATTTCACTTTTATGAAATCTTTTCGTAAAAGTGAAAAGATTTCTTTTCAAGTTCAGTTCGGATTTTATGTTTCAAAATTAAAAGTAAGTTCTCTCAACGAAGAGAATATCCTCCGGTGGCTTTATTATTGATGCAGGTCAACAAATAAGATGACAGAAATCCAAATATGCCCTTATACGTAAATAAAGATATGCCAGGGATGAATTTTATGTGTAGCCAAGGTCATCCATCCAACCCGGTCGAATAATGTACAATGATGTCTAAAACCTTTTAAACCTGTCATAAATCTTTAAGTTTCATGATAAACAGCATTCAGCAAATGAAAACATTTAACAGTAGCATACTTGTTTAAAATGTCACCATAGTCCAGTACAGACATGGAAGTACAATCAACCATTTGTTTGCTAACTTAAAAAAAAAAAAAAGTTTAATCCTGAAATGTTCTCGTTTCAGGGGTAACCACAACTAGTGGTCAATCTATATCCACTGTTCTCCTTCTGCACATGTCTAATCCTCTTTTCTAACTTTATCAACCAGTTGTTCAACCTGTGCTCTACAAAGAATCATCAACAAAAAATCATAAATATTTATAGTGTGACAATTTTTTTTACCTTCAAACTTTCAGCTGTAGTAATGACTGGAAAATGCTTACTTTCTGGAAGATTGTTATATGGAAACAAGTGGAAGTTGACCCTCTACACTTGACCACACTGAGACCTGTTGGTCAGATAGTTTTCAAACCAACAGTTTTTTTATACAAGCCAATACTGTGTAGTCTCATCAGGATGGAAGAAGTGGTAGAAGAACAGAGACCTTTCAAATGCTAAAACAGTTTAGTTTCTTCTGGGTTATTTCTGAAGCTCTAGGTCTTAGAACAAACTATAGCAAAATTTTGAAATAAAGTTTGCATTTTGATGCTTCTATTCAGTGGATATGAATGTTACCTGTTGGTCCATGCTTTTTTGTCCTCTGCTTCCATCATCGTTCTGCATAGAAGATGCTCCGACTGACCAGCAGCTTCTCCTCTGATGAGATCAGTATGAGAATAGACATTAATATTTTATTCAGTTATTCCTGGCATCTGTTTCCCTAAATGAAGACAAGGTAGATTTAAGTGCTTACTAAAACTCTTTGGTAGGAGGGTAGCTGCGTCAAGGTTGGCTAAATGTTGTGCATGGAAATGACTATTGCTACTGAATCGCCATTTGATGTCCTTATGAGTTGTACTCAGGAAAAAAAATAGTTCTAATACCTTACTGATAGCTCCCCTCAACATTGTGCTCTTGCGTGTCGCCCTCTTCAGCCTCTCACTGGTTGTTGGGAAGGTGGCCATTCCAAAGGTCTTCCTGTAGCGGTTGCCTCTCGTCCCAAGGCTCCCCCACCTGGATTCCTTTGACCTGGGTCCACATGTTCTCCTACCTCCCTCGGGTCGCTGGTGTTGGAGGTTTTTCACAGAAGGGCCAATCCCCAACCTATTGTTGGGTTTCTTCTTTATTTTGACTTCACTCTCTGCTACTGATAGAATCTGGGACCCTGCATTGTTCAATTAGAAAGACATTCAGTCCAAACTTACTACAAATTGTAAAGAGCACTCAATCAATCATTCCAGTAAAGATATTGGGAAATTATGTTGACTAATTGCTTTTAAAAATACTCACTCCCTTTGTACTTTTTGTATTTTGAAAAGTTAAAACCACAAGCTTTGTCCATTTTACTGGATTTCATATACTAGACTAGAATATTTAGTGTCATCAGGGTAATTTCTATCCCGATCTTTTCCAGGATTTCCCACTTTCAAATGAACAGCTATGCCTGCTAAAGAAAAGTGCCACCACATCACTTGATTAGTACATGTCTACAGCTCCTCCAGAAATACCATGGGATTTTTTGCTTTTTCTCAGATTTAAGCTCCTAATAAATTGAAGTTGTGATTGATAAATATCAAGACATGTGATGTGGTATCACATGAAGACTCACCATACAGCTCCTGCCTCTGTTTTTTGTTCCTGGCCTTCTGATTGGCTTCCAGTTTCACAATAGATGAAGGACTGGGGCCCATCATGGATGAGCCTGAAGTGATGTCTCTTGCAGGATGACTTCTGAAATCTTGACCTTCATCTGTCTCATAACTTCCCTCTTCTTCATCTTCTAATGGTTTAAGCATAGATTGTGCCAGTTTATTTTAAATGTACATCTTACTAAACTCATCAGATTCAATTATAACAACAAATGTTTCTCCTTGCGGCACGTAATTTCACGGAGCTCAATTAGTTCTTTAATACAGAGTTTAATAAGTTATAGAGATGATATATGAAGTGCTTCAGTGGCATTTCCTAGTGTGAAGGGGTATGGGGGTGGGGGTGTGTGTGTGTGTGTTTTGATCCTGACAGCTCTTTGACCCAGTCTGCAAGTCTCCAGGCTGTCAAAATCTCTCACAGCCAAGTATCCACAGCTGTGGCGGCCCATCTAACCCAGAGCAGGCAACAAGGCCAATCACAGAGGTGTTGGATATCCACAATCACTCCAGGCTGTTGCAACATTCATCAGCACTTTTTTTGCACGCTCCATGATTGGTTTTAAAGTAATTTACAAACAGAGAAAATGAGTTCTGAGCTTTAAGATTCATTGTGTGGAGTACACTAAACACTCCCACTGGTAGATACATAAGTTCTTTTCACTAGAAAAGCGTATCATGCACTTCACACACTGCAGAATTTATTTACCCTTTAACGATTTGATTTTGTTGCATCTTATAATAAAACTATCAACAAGAGGTACAACAGATGCAGCGTTAGCGCTAGTTAATCGCTAACTCAAATTTGCAAAACAGTAAATTTAGAGAGTAGAAGCAGATTAAGCAAGTGAAGTTAGCTTGTCTGAGGGTAGGCAGCAGGGTACAGGACTAAATAGAGACAGAAGATTTGTTGTAGTGAACTCTAAAGGAAAAAGTTGAAAGAAAAGAATATACCAAACAGGTTCTCACCTTGGTCAGAGGAGTCACTCTCAGCGGAGGAGCTTTCCTCCTCCTTTGCTGCTTCCTGCCTCTGACCACGTAGAACCTTTGATCTGGCCTGGTGAAAATAGGAGGAACCTTGCCCCTGCGTGGATCTTTTCTTGCTTCCATGCCGTGCATGTCCCAACCAGCTTTCTTGGGTAGTACTGTCCACACTGGCTCCTGTGCAGTTCGCAAAAAATAACCCAAAATAGAATGTTGACATTGTCGGCAAAACAACAATGTACCAGCAGGAAAAAGGCCACAGGTACAATTAACTAAAGTAGGTACCTGTATCACTTTGTCCTCCCGACTCTCGCCTGGATTCACCTTTGATTCCACCCTGACTCCTTTGTGCATGCTTGAGGTTTAAGCTACAAGGTGAACCTTCCTTGTCCCTGGAGCCTGTTCCTGAGAGATTCCTTTTAACCGGGGCCTTCTGTTTGAGCTGAGCCACATCACCAGCCAGCTTGGAGCTGAGCACGCTGTGAACACTGCTTTTTCTGCAGCCCTGTGCTTTTATCTGCTACAACAGAGAGACATGAGAGAGACAGAGAAAGCCAGTTACACTCCCGCTTACAGCAGCCACAAAAAGCTTCTGAATGTCAGGGCCCTCATTTGCACATGCACTGAGAGGAAAACAGAACAGCAGAAGCCTCAATGAAATAGACATTAATATGGAGAGCAGCGGATTTGACTCCTGAGGGTAGTACCTAATTAGAAAAAGTGTGCAACAAAGGAATATATCAAATGCAAAGTAACAAAGAGAGCGGCCTTTTTCATTTCTGGCTGCACACAGGACAAAAGAGGACCCTGACCTGTACAGCGCTGATTCGCTCAAAGCCTTGACTGGACAGCCTCTTCTTCCGTCTCTGGGTCTCTCCTCCGCCCCCTCCCAGGTCCTCAGGCGACGAGCTGAGCCCCACCCCCGCCGACCTGCCAGTCAAAACATGAGAGAGACATTTATCAGAGGAGAATGGAGTTAGTTTGAAAGAAAAATAGGACGGTAGGACATTACAGATAAAAACACAGTTTGAGTCTCATCTCTGTGGTATCTAATAACAGTGTCTGTGTCTGGTTCACAGAGTGACAAAAAAGGACAAGGAGGGCTCAGTGTCTGAGACACACTTGAAAAACTGGTTCTAATAAGCATTGCTGGAGAGCAACATGGTATAGGAGGCGTTAAAGCTTTTCGAGGAAAAGCCTTTAGGAACTTTAGAAACACCATCTCTTTAAAGGCTGATGAAAGTTTTTTTTTTCTTTTTAAGTAATATGTATTCAGCAGTACAAGTAGATTTTTCATAGCACTGAGAAACACATAGAAGCATCACAACCAAACCTTTTAACAATCAGTAATGGGCTGGTAACAGCATCCAAGTAAATTAGTGGTTTTAAAAAGCAATCACTTCAAAACCAATAAAATGCTTTCAGAACCACAAACAACTTTGGACACATTTTTTTTTTCCAAAATTGCTTCTAATGAGAATAGTAATAAAGGACCAAAACAACAAGAGTTTTATCTAGAAGCATAAAAGTACAAGCAACACTCCTCCTTCCATCTGCACACCTGTGTCCAGCTGGCTGAAAGAGGGCAACTTATTACTGTTCACTAAAAGTAAAACAATGCCTATTATTGACCTAAAGTGGATGACTTCATGTCAAAAGTCCTTTGGGGGAGCTTTTTTGCATTACCAACTATCAACAATTGTGAGCTTATCACAGAGGTGGAAAGTGGTGTTGTAGGCTTTTCACATTGTTCTGTTGATCTAACAAGTCTAAATTTTCACTAAGTCCAGTAGTTTTTCACACTGTACAATAATGCTGACTGTAAAGAGGAGACTGTATTGGCTACTGCAGCTCCTAGTTTGTCACCTACCCTACACTGTCCTCAGATATCTGTAGACAGCTGTTGCTGTGGGTGAAGGGTGTACAGAGAGCACTTGCCAGGTTAACCTAGTTAACCTAGTTAACAGGTTAATTCCAGTTGTTAAGCACACAACAGTCATAAGATTTAAACTAAACGGGGACTTATCAATCCTCAGCTGGAAATCTGCAAGTAACATATATGTTAAGCTGCTGACTGCAATATCAGACTGGTTTTTATTCTAAATTTTTGCTTAACTCTATATATAAAAGTAGTTCCAAAATACATCATCACGCAAGCGCAATATATGATTATCTATAATATAGTTAATTTGATGAAATATACCATATGCAGCAAATTTTATTTCGTCTTCATTTGCATATTGTTTCACATAAAACGTGCATTTAAATATGTGGGTGAGCATATTCTGCTGAAATAACATAATTAGTAAATGCAGACATGCACCTGTAATCTATTGAAACAAAAAAGGAGAGAATTTATGTGTTTGTGTGTGTGTTTTTTTTTTTTTCTTTGTGGAAGTGGGTAGTTTGGCGGTTGGACTGTCTTCGTTTCCCACTGACAGACTGAGTGACAGAAGTACCAGTGATTTGTGAGCTGTCCCTGTGAGGCAAATCCTGCTGCGCCTTGCTCTCTGCTGCTGACAAACACAACATGACACAGTGACTCCCATCTGAAGGGGGCTTTAGGGGCTGAGCATGCAGTGGCTAATAAAGAGAATTGATTAGTGGGGTTTGCCAGCAAGCACTGATTATAATAATAATAATGCAGCCCTTTCCCTCTAAAAGCACTTAGAAATAAAGCAAAAAACATTGAAACTTTGCAGTAAAGCACTCCTACATATATATAATTGCACAGATTCTTATTCAGCAGAAGGTAAGATGCTTGAATGGCGCAAACAAAAGTGAATTAAAACTTCAGGGTTGTCTTGAAAAAAATTTTTTTGTACAACTGAGAGATATTCTGAGGTTTACTATATTCTGACCTGTACAAACAATATTCCTGTCCTCTCTACCTCCCCACAGAGACCTGGCCTGTTACCTTTTCAGCTTGGTGTCATTGTCACCTGTCATCAGTGTCCCCTATCTGATTACTGTTTGCATGGTGAGGGGACAAAGGTGCACAGGCAGATGCAAAATGGAAGTGACATTGCAGAGGGTCAGCTGGGAACACTGTGGACTGTTGCCCAGAAAGCACAGAGAGAACGGGGGTAGAAGATGGAGAAAAGAAAATGCCATAAGGTGGCCTGTTGTGTCTTAATTCCATGTAAACCTTAAAGACAAGGCTCATTAAAGCCTGTTTAGAAACCATTCAGAATCAAGGTTTATCAGATCCATGGTGACCACTATCAAAAACTCATATTGTGCTTACAGAAGAGAATGTGTCTTTTTATTTTTTTGATATTCCCAATTTTCTACGTTAAGCCGTTTGAGAGTTCACGTTGCTTTGGATCCTTTTGTGCAAAGGTACAAATGCCATGTCACATTCCTGTTGCCACGCTCAAGATCATACAAGTTAAAGAAAAATATCCCAAAAGTTGGATGGTGTTCAAAGACCCATAGTGATGAACCGTTTTCAATGTTATTACTTTTAGCCCTCCATATCTGACAGTGACTTTTCGACATATTCATTATTTGTCACACCTACACCTCCAGATTGTTTGTTTTTATCATTTGACAAAAGCACTCAATTTTAGCAAAAGTCCCAAAAGTGTTTGTCAAACTCCGCATATATTTTGGTGATAAGATTGAAAAGGGTTATGGCATCACTAAAGAACCAGTTAAGAAGTACATAGCGTGTAATGGAAGTTATACATATTTAACTCATCGCTACTGGTCTCCAAAGACCAACCTTATGTCCAAAGGTCGTCATGTCATTTATGTATGTTTAGGAAATAGTAGACAGCAAAGAATCATCAATTAGTAGCTTTTAGAAACTCTTATCAACTTAAAAAGTAATATACAATCTGGCAACCAGTAAGTTTGGCACCAGTAGTTTCGTTGAAGTGTATTATTCCTTAACATTAGGTAAATATAGTTGAATTAAAGGTTGGATCTTAATTCTTTTTGTGTGTAAGTAAGACAATGTTTCTGCAACTGAAAAACATTTTAAGACACATCTGAGTCAGGCGTACCAATAAAGATAACCTGTAGTCCTGGTGTTTATTCAATCAAGAAGAGTTCAAATAAGAAAGGGGGGATTCCTATAAGCTCCCATGTCCTGTTTATGCCAGTGAGGGAGATTTCTGGTTGCTGGTGATTTCATTAAAGCTTTGATTAGAGTCGGCAAGCGGAGATGGACTGATTTAAACTTACTTGACTTTCCTTTGGCCCTCATTTGAGGACACAGGACCCGTGGTTAGGGTGGGCTTCCTCTTCCTTGGACGTCCAGGCCCTCGCCTTGCAGGACTCCGAGGTGTTTCCTCCTTCCTGCGTACACAAGAGGATGTAAACACACAAAAAGGGAGAGGAACTTGCATCCAAACCATAAGGTGCTATTTGTGAAACACTAAATCTAATCCTCTCTAAAACTGGAACCATGCTACCTTACGTTTAACTAATTTGACTGTGTTTGCTTGAAAAGCCGTGAAAAACTCACTGATGATCGTGCTTCCTCTGAAGTTTGGCCAGCTCCTTTTGTTTCTCTTTGTAGCGGCGTTGTATATCAGCCAGTTTTACACGCATTTCAAGCTCAGGGCCATCCATTGTTTCCATGCTAACTTTAGCTGGGCATACCTGAAGTACACAGAGTAAAAAAGCAAATATTAGAGATAAAGCTTTGCATTTGTTTCATAGCTGATTTTTTAACAGAGTAAAAAAAATATATGAAAAGAGGGTGACTGCAATCTGATGAATTTCCTTAGATAGAAAGCCTTTTAACTAATTTAAATAAATAACTTAATTTCACTGCACTGTTTGATATCTAGGAGAAATTTGGAATGTATTTAAATCTGTCTATTTGACTGATTTCTTCTGAAAAGTGCTTGAAGATGACAGTTGTAATGAATTGGTTCTACATAAATAATGTCAATTGGAAACTGAAAGAATTTAAATTAATCATCTCTTCTCATCAGTTCAGCCTTACCGGCTCATTACGAGGCGCCCAGCTGAACTTTCTTCGCAAATTGAAGATCCGACGAGCTGAGAAGCTTTGCTGTGGGCCAGTTTTACTGCTCTCCTGTGACCCCGCCTCCAAGGCGCGGGCTGTCGCCAAGGTGGCAAGACTTTGGAGATCAAACATGAGCAGGTCCTCCTCTGTAAGGAAACAGGATGAATGTTTAAGTTCATTACATTAACAGTCATATTTTTTTAGATACCCGTGATCATGGTGTATCGTAGCATGTTGCATGAAGGCTACCTCTAGCGGTCATTGAAAGAGAGGCAGGGTACACACTGGACAAATAGCTGGGCATAATAAAACTCACTGACAAATGTAACTAAATCCTGTTTTTGAACCACAGGAGGAATAGCATAGAGAAAACCAAGGTATGGATGGAGAAAACATGCATGAACCAAGACTGAAACTCAGGACCCTCTTACTGCAATATCACAGTACTAACAACTGTGCCATTGTGCAGCCTGCTGCCAAATATAAACGAATAAAAAAAGACACTTTTGTTTTTGCTTTTTTATCTCTTTCCTTGGTAAAGAATGGTTTTTTGCCTCTGAACTGACTTAAATTTTAATGTTCTACCATGGAAATGATGCTCCTTATTCTGTAATCATGTGATGGACTTATTTTTTTCTTTCTGAGCCCTCATAAGGGAGCAGTTAAACGCATTTATGTTGTGGTAAATACAAAACATTCTTTTGTATTAATTAAAAAAACAGTGCTTTGAACAGTGAGAATGCTTTTAAAGCCACTTTAAACAATAGGCTCTAATTAGCGAGGCAATGCTCAACGACTTGAAATCATGTACTGCCTTTGTGACTGCAAATAAGACTTTTGATAACATGTTGTGTTTGGGAGGAATGGAAAAGAAACTGATGTGCCTCCTTTTTGATTTAACTGTGTGTGCATGTGTGGATCAAACACAAAACCATCTTGCCGGATGGTGAGACAGTGAGATAGCTTCCTCGACTGGACATAAGAGAGAGGCAGCAAGAAAGGGGGTGCACACCCTTTCCTGAGAGTTCAGCACTGCAGTGCTTCTTCTCCTTCCTCTCTTGAGGCTTTTGCATCTTTAAAACCAGGTTTTAGGATATAAAAAGTGCTTTTAACATGCAATAGACGAGCAACACAAGGCAAGCATGAAAGGAGCCTCTCTGGGGACATGTTAAAGTCCTGAGATCAGGAGCATTTGATGGACGGAAAGAGAAAAAGGAGGAAGGGTAAGAAGTGTGTTGCTCTTTCTATGTCAATACCTGTCAATACAACAACTTGAACTTTTTCACATTCGGTCATGTTTCAGCCATAAACTTCCATTTATTCTGCTGAAGTTTTAGGTACCAGACCAACAAACGGTAGCATACAATTGTTGACTGAAAGGAAAATGATGCATGATTTTGAAAGAAGATTTTTAAAGGCATTTATGTTCAGTTTGTTTTGCAGCAGCTACAGCTGAAAGTATTTTGCAGTGTCTCAACCACCACTGCACATTTAAAGAGATTTTTTTTTTTCCCCAAACAGTTCAAGCTCACTCAGATTGGATGATTGGATAACTTGGTGTTCAAGTCATGCCACAGATTTACAATTGAATTTAGGTCTGGGCTTTGACTGGGCCAATCCAACACATGAATGGTTTGATCTAAACTCTTCCAATGTAGCAACAAAAATGAAAAATGTATAATTTTTTTCTTTGTCTTAAAGTTATAGGCTACGCCTATAAAAATTCATTAGCGTGTGTGATTGTAACAACATCAAAACAGAAGCACTGAGTGAGTCATGCAAGACCCACTGTCACTCACCAGGGGTTTTTCCACAGATGTGCTTCATCTGCTGCAGCTCCAGATCTGCCAGCTCACTTAGAAGCTCCATGCCCTTGTTGGGGGCGCACTGTGATAGCACAGTTGATGGCGTGCTATTGGAGAACAAGGGAAATGGGGGTACATCTGTGCAAAAAGCAGCGGCAATCAGCAGCTCCAGACTCCAGTAGCAGGGCACATAAGGTTTGCAGGGCACAGCAACAGCTTCTTCGCCATTGCTGCAGGCGGAGGTTGAGGCAGGCGAAGGACACAGAAATTCCACTGCAGCATCTTCTGGGGTCATCTTATTCTCATGCTCACTCTCCTTTGCTGCCGCTGGCTCGGGGCATGGCGACTGGTACACAGCAGGGGAAGCAGGGTCAAGCTCTATTATGGCAGGCAGCTCTGACTTCTGCTCTGCATGTAGGTTGACCTTTTGATCATGTAGCACCTGACTCTCTTCACCCACCGCCTCCTCATCGTCTTCCTCCTCTAAAGTAATGACAGCATGTGGCCCACTGGGCTGCTCTGTCACAATGGGAACTGGGCAAGAAGCCGACTCACAGACTGAGCTCACAACTGGGGGGCAAGAAAGCACATCTGCCTCAACCGAACGCAGTTCGTCGGCACCCTCCTCTTCAGGCACATAGTTGGCTGCTGTCACAGCGGTGACCTCCACCTCCTCCCTCAGTTGTAGGGCTCTCTCATTCATGCTTTCTTCCTCTCCTGGCTCTACTTCCTTGAGTGGGAGTGGCTCTGTGAGGGGCACGACTGGGACCTGGCAGTCTAACTCCTCCCCTAAACTAGCAAGAGATTGGGGAGCGTGCGCTGGAGGTTCTGCTTGGACCGCTTCCAGGTCAGCCGGTTGAGCCAGGCGAACATCCTGCGGGGATGGTCCATTTCTGTATCCCAGGGCAATGGCTGGGTATGTATATCCCGGAGGCAAATCTAAAAGCAGACAGAATTATGAATAGTAGGTGCTGAGGACAATTATTGCAAGCTTTCCTTTTTGTGTGCAGAGTTTTAAGAAGTGAGTAACAGCTTAATGAAGATGCTCTTCGCTCTATCTCCCAGCAGCAGAAAGGGGCTCAAAGAAATCTGCATGTGTTTAATTTAAAGTCTGCTAGGCCTTTGGTTTATCCGCTACACTAAAAATTCCTCTGGCATGCAGTAAACATTAGCCAGACATTATAATGATGAAAAGAGAGTAACGTGGGGGACATGGCTGAGGTATTTCTTGGTGATCACCAAAGGAACGATGTTCCAAATGCTGCCGTCACAGTCGGCAGCCATTTTCCTGAGCTCTGAGTTGTTTAGTCAGTTGGAGGCTTTCCAGAAGAGCCACCCACACATTTTAGCACAACACCAGCTGAAATAAGAGATCACTCAAGAATGCCGATTACCATTCAATGTATTTTCAGCGCGGTGCTTAATCCTTGAGAACTTTTCCTTTGTTAGCAAATTGACTTATTTTACTTTAGATGTATAGGTGAATCCCATTAAATTTTAATATTCTCTAAAAGTTAATAAATTTTGATATTTAAATTTTATAAAGGAGAACTTGTAATGTCAAGTATTTACTTGTGGTAATTTTGATATCACTCATCAATGGCTTATCAAAGTTTTGTGGCATGGAGACAGACTATTGAGGAGTTATTGTCCTGACTATTATCTCAAAGATTCAGGCCAGGTGACTGGCCAGTCAGTGATGATGATACCATTGTCATTAAAGTAGATACTTTTGTTTTGGGTGTGTGTGTAAGTGCTAGACCAACACCAGCAAATATCATGGCTCTTCAAATCACTAACTTTGGAAACTTCACACTTGTCCATACGCAACTTGGATTCTGCACCTCTGCTTTTCTACCTTAAGTTCTGGGAGAGTGATTTCCAGATGAATTGTAACATGTACTTGATTTTTAAAGCAGGACTTTGGACCAATGTGCAACAGTCCAGTCCTTTCTCTCCTCAACTCGGGGAAGACTCTTCAGAAATTGTCTCTGGTTCAGTAGTGGCTTAACGTGAGCAAAGTGGCTCTTGAAGCACTGACTCATGCTTACATCTTGTGAAATAAAACTTCCCAGCCAGTATTTGTAATATTCATATTTTCAAAGAAACTCAATTTTAGGCTTTCATTAGTCATTATCATCAGTATGGACAGAAGTGGATGAAATGACCATGTTTAATGACCAGTGTAAGATTGAAATTATTTTGAAGAAATAAACTAATGTTCTCTTTTACTGAGATTTACTTGAATTCAAAAAGCACTTTGCAGTTGCAGACAATAAAGACTTTTTTTCCTTGTTGCTTACCAGGCTCCAGAGATTCTGGATAATCTTGAGGGGCCTGTCCTTCGCCCCTCTTATCCTGGGATTCAGGACCCTTGAGCATCTGAGGTGGTGCAGGACTGATTGCAGGAGAGTGAGGGGTTGCCGCCATGGGGCTGGGTGCTGGGCAGGGTGTAGAAGGAGTGCTTCTGGGATGTTGGCGCAGTGAGGGGGATTGGTAACAAGGGGACAAGTGAGTGGCACAGGCTCCAGGGGGTGAGTTGCTTCTCTGTGGGGGGTTATACGAGTAGTTCTTAGCAGGTTTGGATGGTCTTGGCTCTGTAATCAGTTCTTCTAGTTCATCTGACGGCTCGTCTGGTCTCTTGTGTATCTGCCATATCAAACAGTTTAGTTTTATACACATATCATGTGTGTCTTTAAAATACGATAAACACACATTAAGACTTAATACCCACCTGTTCATTGTGCGTGGATTGATGCTGCATGGTGTGTGCAGCCCTGTGTTGCTGTTGAGGCTGAGGAGGTAGCTGCAGCTGCTGCGACTGGTGATTCTGGTGCTGATGCTGGAGCTGTTGGTGCTGCTGGAAGGCGTACAGCTCCTGTTGCCGTAGAAACTGAGATCGGGAGTACACAGCAGGATGTTGCATGTGGGAGGGTGGGCCCCGCGCGCTATACACAGGGGGCCACAGCCCTTGCTGCTCGATCACATCTAATGAGAAAAAGGAAGGAGGAAGTCAATGAGGGGACTCTTCGCTACAACAAAAGCCCATGCATGCACATGCATGCACACATTCATTTTCTCATATCACCATGTATAGCACTGTAAGATACATTGCCATGCAGATAACAATTCTTTTCTCTTTTACTATCATAATGTACCTGTCAAAAGACAATTGTCAAACAGCAAAAACCATTAGGGATCATTTAAAAACCACTGTTTCATTTTATAGAAACATTGATCCTTTCAAAAATGATTTTTTTTGACTTCACTGCACAACATCTCCCCAGGCAACAAAAATCCCACACTCTCCCTCCTCTGTTTAAAACAAAAAGCACTTTCTTACAATCTGCTCTGAGAATTTTGGAATGTAGGAGGAAAGTTTTAACAATGGTAGAATGACACCAGATGATTATTGTTTTTAGGTTGATTAGAGGTCAAGCTCCAGGCTGAAAATAGAACTACGTCCCTTCAGAGAACTCAGAAATGTCCCACCTGCTCAATCAAACCTCAATGAAAAGGGGGATTTCATAAATCCTAATTCCCATGTCTCAAAGTGTACTTCCTCTCTTATAGCAGATGTTACGCTCAAGGAACCACACAACAACCTTATTTTCCCTTTCCCTCTCTGTGTGACTTTATTATGCATTTCCTATTAACAGGTTCATCTACTTTTTTCTTAATTCCTTCTTTTGTCGTACCCCAACAATTAGAGTCAGACTTGAATATACAAATGTTTCCCTGTAGGGTAGTTTGTGTTGATCCATTTCCTTCTCAGTTGTTAGTCCCGCAGAGCGACGACTGAACTGCAGGTTCTAAGACTGTGATCAGGCAGATTAAAGTTGTCTCTCTATTGACTAAATATGTGTATATGGTGGCTTATAAAAAGCAATCATCCTGTCACATTTGTTATTTTTCCTCCCCTGAGCATTCAAAGTTTATTGTAGTGCACATGACATGAAAAAAAAATTACACTATTTGAATTTTTGTCATATTCCAGACAAAAACTTCAATATATCAATATAGAATTTTATGTTATAGACCAACATTTGGTAGTGTTGTGAAGTGGAAAAATTAGAAAATTTTATATTTAACAAATTAAAATCTAAAACGAGGAGCAAGCATTTGTACATAGCTCTTCTGAGTGTGTATATTAAATGTTTTTTGGGGGCATATTTACCAGTTCACACAGTAAGATATTGAAATGCTTTACCATTCCTCTTTCGCTCTTGGGGCCTTGATGGGGGCATTCTGACACATAAATATAACTTGATCCCAGCCATTCAGTTGCAGCTCTGTATGTTAAATGTTTTTGTCTGGAAGGATGTTGAGTTTCCTTCTAGTCTAAAGTCTTTTGCTGCTTCTAATACGTTTTCGTACAAGATCACCACTAATTCTTTAAATTTACCATGACCAAACAAACACTAAGAAACACTGGAGTTGATTTAAAAAGACGTTTGAATGTCTACTTCAAATATTCAAACAAATAAACATTATTTATTCAAGTACATAATGTTTAATTGAATTACTATTATACATATATATATATATGTGTGTGTGTATTTGATAGCGTAAAATTATGGCATACCCAAGTGATGTGGTGCTGAATGGGGTGCAGGCTCAGAGGGAAGGACCACTAACTGGGCTGAGGGGTCCTGTGGTAGAGGGAGGACTGGCTGCAGAGGGCCTGGCATGGCTGAAGAAAAACCTGGAGGCAGGTTCTGATGTAGGGGTGTATGACCTATACCTGCTGTACAAAAATGATTACAAGAGAGATTACAAAACTAATATATGCATGTGATTACCAGTTTCAAAACCCAGAAGAATAAAAAGGCAATTTGAAATAACAAAAAGCATGGAGGGAATTTGTACTTTGAATTTTCAAAACTTGCATTTTAAATTGAAACCGTTGCAAACAAGACATGTGTAACAGAAGATTGTTTTTTTGTTTTTTTTTTTTACCATAAGAATGTCCTGTCATCCAAAGGGATGGACTTCCAGTTCTTGGCATCCAATGATGGTGAGCAGAATGTGCAGCAGGGTCTCCTAACTGACCAGACTGGAGGGATGTCCCACCAGGGACCATCAGATGGGAGGTGAGGTCTCCATGGCAGCTGGTGGAAGGGTGGATCCTTGCAAACTCCACACGTTCCTTATTATCCCTGTCATTATAAAATAGAGGAGCAGAGGAATACAGTACATGTTTTGTTTTTGTTTTTCAAAGCAAATTTGTGTAGCCTTGGGATTTACATTTACATACCTGATGTATGTGTCTCTATCTCTATCCAGACAATTGAGACCCATTTGTTCTTCATTTATCCTTTTCCTTTCCTCCTCATTGGGATCCACAGGATACATGGAGCGAGGCAATCCTATGAGACGAACATTACATATAAGGCAGATACTCCTAATAGTCTTCTCATTGCAAAACTATGCATTAAAAATATTAATGCATGCTGATACAAGTTCCAAGTTTTTCAAAGTTCTGAAATATGGACACATGCAATTCATTTATGCTACTGATGCAAATAAAAAAGGACTTTCTGTTTGTTTGCAAAACCCAATATTTGAGACTGGATATAATATGAAAAAATATTAATTGAATGAATATTTACAATAAAATTCATCAGTAATCAGCAACATTCATCAAAATTTTAGTTCAATTTGCGTTTAAAAAGAATCCTGAAAGAGGTGACCAGACGTTGCCAAACAACAAAACTAAATAAAAAAAATATTTTGACTTCTATTGACCACAACAAATTTTCAAAATTTTGGCCTTCTGAATATTTTATCTTTGTTTCAACAATTTGTTGCTCTTTCATTTGTTGTGCATTGCTCTGTCCTACCTTTCACAGAGTTATGTACTCGTCCCTGCCGGCTGTTGGGGTGACTGTCTCCTGAACGGCATGGCGGCTCCCTTTGTCTGGCGACTGCTACTGCAATTCCCACTGGTGGCTGCCGCACCTCGTTTTCCACATGACCCGCCTCCCCCGTTTCTCTGCCCCTTACACTGTAATCAGGGCGCTCACCATCAGCAGGGCCCTTCCTGGAAGGGAGAGTCTGCTTGTTGCCCTGGAGAGCACAGCTGCCCCCTGATGGACCCGATTTCAGACTTCCCAGCCCCCCAAATGGACTCTTCTGAGAAAGAAGCAATGGTTGTTGCTGGTTGCTGTACTTCAGTAGGCTCTTCATCGCACTGCTCTCGCCCTGAGTTGGACCTTGGGCGTCCGGTTGCTGCTGTGGCTGTTGCTGACTGAGAGTGGGTACAGGTGGGGGCTGTTGAGAAGGGAGCCCTAATCCTTGCTGTTGTTGCTGCTGTTGCCGTTGTGAGTGTTGTCCACCAGAGCCTCCTAACTCCATGTACGACCTCCTCTGCTCCTCCTCAGGTTGTGACATGTGATGTGGAGGCCTCATTCCCCATGGAGGTACAGGAGGTTGCTGGTGGTGATGTTGCCCACTGTTGTTGTTATACCCATAAGGAGACATGTCCATCTTTCTTTTAAGCTCCTGATTGTTACTCTGGTTCAGCTCAGCTGGAGAAGGAGCATCAGGGCCAGGTCTGCCATGCTGCTGGTGACGAATCCTAGCTACCTTTTGGCCTTCTCTCTGTAATGAACAGCTGCCTCCAGAAGTATGGGCTGCTCCAGCCCCTGCATGTTGTCCCATGTTTTTGTTTCCAAGTGGGGAAGAATTAGGTGGAGGTCCCTGATGGGAACAGTCTCTGTAAGGAGAGGAGTTGACAGAATGCCCTGCCTTTGGTCCCTGGGAAAGCGAAGGTCTGAACACATCCATGTCCACTGAACTATTAATACACTCTGCGCTACGTGATCGTACAACTTGGTGCTGTTGTTGAGAATGCGGTGTTTTTTGTTGTTGCTGTTGGGGTTGCGGAGGAAGCTGTGAGGGCTGAATATGTTGATGGTGAGACTGCATCCAGTCTAGAGACTTCTCTGTCTTTCTGTATGGATGCTGCTGTTGCTGTTTTCTCTGCCAGTTACTATGATGCCCACTGCCACCTTTTTCAATTGCTTTGTCCTTGGAGGTGTTGCCTCCTCCGTTTCCCACACCCTGGCAATCAGGGTTACCAAGCTGGAATGGTCCATTTGATTTGTCCCCTAGATCTGCCACAGATGGTACAAATGTTGGCCCTGTTACTTTAGGCTCCCGTCCTACATTGATTGTCCCTCTGTCTTGTGAGGCAGGGTTGGCCAAAGGAGGAGGTGGGGGTGGACAGAAAAAATCTGGATGGTGGTGGGTATGGTGGGAATGATGTGGGTGGTGTGGATGGCTGGGGTGGAGCTGAAGGCAATGGAATCCCCCTGGATGAGGATGTGAATGGGGGTGAGCATGAGGATGGGGATGACTATGTGCCCCTCCGGCAGCAGAGCCCATGTGTAAGGGTGGAGGTACTGAGTAGGGCAGAGAGTGATGAAGTGGTGCCTGGCCCCTCTCCAGACAATCAGAAGGCTGTTCACTAATCCTCATCTCACCAGTTACCCCTTCTTTGGTGCAGCGACCATTGACATTGGACCCTATATGCCTGCCCTGGCTGCTCCCCCCTTCTACCATAGATCGAAGGCCTGTGCCCTCTCCACCACAGCTTGGCAAGGAGACTTTCGACCCTGTTGTCGTTCCTGGATCTCCATTTGGCATCTTGCCATTATGTAAACAAGCACTAAGGGGCTTGCTCATAGTCTGATGGTGATCTTTAGTGTACTCCATAGTGAGCGATGCTTTATGTCGCTCCAGCGCTCGACTATTGACCTCCTCTAATGGCAGTGGGTGCTGTGGATAGTGAGACTGCTGCTGATGGGTGTGGGAATGGTGGTGGTGAGTGGTTTGAGGTGTCTGGTGATTCTGGTGTTGCTGTTGCTGTCGCTCTTTAGCATCTTGTTTTCCACTGGATCTTTCCTTGTCCTTGACAGGTACCACTCCTCTCTCTACTGATCCCTCTTTAAGACCCTTATGTATGCCTGCCCCCAAGCCTGGGTCTCTGTCCCTGCTGCAGGACCCCTGAGAGTGTCCTGAACCTGTCCTGGACATTGATGGCAGGCTGTGATTGGCTGAAATGAGCGATGGCTGGGATGGGAGACCCCGCAGGTAAAAGTTTTCTAGAACAGAAAAGAAGGCATGTAAGCAAAGAAGGTTACATTTGATGAATAAATGTGTTCTCAACTATCTTCTTATTAGCATGTCTTACCTTTTTGTGTGTCATAGAAACGGTGCTGCCCATACAAAACACCACTGTTGGCATGGTGATCTAAGTGGCTCATTGGAAGGAAAGTGTGGGCCAGACTCCCTGAAAATCGAGGGTATCCTGGACCTACGAGAGACAGGGAAAGAGACAGTTGATAAAGCGACACCCGCTACTGTGATGGAGTTATATGCAGTAATCCTTCAGGCCCAGTGCAGCTGCTGGTGTTCATACGCAAATAAGTACTGGCTGTGATTCTAATGTTTGCTTTTCCTGCCTGAGTTTAGCATTTAGATAATGAAAGAAAAGCTCTGGGATTGGTGTAATATGACATTTTTCTTTGAGACATACGGCTTATTCTTCATCACACCGTGAGAACCAACAGCAGCACCTATACTCATCTGAGTGTGGCGATGAGGGTGGATTTTAGGCTTGTGTGAACAGAGAGCTCGTTCTCTATAACACTTAGTAACCTAGTTTAGAGGTAAAAGGATGCTCGGATTTTGGGCCTATAAGCCAATACACCTGCGCTCTTTAAATCAAGGCCATTTGTGGCACATTTATACCAATACCACAGAAAAACATAATCATTATGAAATAGGACACTGGAGAGCACAAAGGACTTTGAGGGTGGAGAAGAGAGAGAATGTGGACTGAGATGAAAGCCTAGACAGGCATCACTATGACAACACCACTGCAACTGGGTAACTATGGCCTCTAAACACGTGAATGCAAATTAAACTACCCTATTTACATGAATGTATAAATAATTTTCAAAGAAGCTTAAAAAATAAGGTCTAAAGAGTCCTAGAAAAATAATGTAGCATGCCTGGCCATTTTTATTTATATTTAAGGTTGGATACATGTAAGTAAATAATATTTAAAAACCCTAACATGACAGAGTGAGCCTGCTTTTTCTGGGATTCCTGTGCAATGCCAGTTACTGAAACATGCACTCATCAATGACATGAATGTCATAATTTGGGAGTTTTTAATGATACATATAAACCATTCTTCTTTGCATAGCAAGCAACCAGTAACCTCAATACATTTATGAAATAAGAACAGATTGCACAAGTTTGGAATTATGGTTTTCTGTTAATCCAATTAAAATCAAATATATAGACATAGATTGAACTGTATACATACAACCCCTATCCATTTGAGTAAATTAAAGATAGGAAGTTGCAGTCCAACAGGACATTGACTGTATCTCTAAGCAACCTCCTGGCATCACAACAAGGTCTGAGGGAGTGCCAACCAAAAAAGGACCCCAAGCGACAAAACTTGTCGCTTGGGCGATAAGTTTTGTTTAGATGAGTCAAGGGGGTTTATTGCACTAGGTCAATAGATTAATCAGGGGCTACCTCCAAACTCTTCAACTCACCCCTTGATTTAATTGACAGATGGTTGAAACTTGGATACCCTTTAGGATATCATAGTTGGAAACTAACTAATTTCAAACAAGTTTATAAATTAATTTATTAGTTCATCAGTTTACCAATCAGTTTACCACTGACAAAAAGAGCGGCAAAATTTCTAGTCAGAAATATACTAGATGATCAGTGTTGAGTCGCTTCTTTCTTGACATAGGAACAATGCAGCTGGAGCTGAGAGCTGGCTCAGGAGAAGGAGGAGTGTTGTGGTGGGCTTAATGACCTTGCCTCATTGCAGCCCCTGCTTCTTCCAATCTTAATTAATGAAATGCACAGAGAGGGCAAACAGCATGGCAATAACAGAGGAGGTGTGGCTTTCTGTGCAGGGTAACAGGGCGATAATTGCATACTCTTGTTTCTTCTTTAATTTTTCCTCTGTTTCACAGCTTTTTCTACCTCAAACACTCTTTTCCCATCCCCACTTTGTCTTTTTTTTATTGTGATGATTAATAAGCATCCAGATTTATGCCAATTCACCAACTGAGGTGGGGGCAGAGAGATCCTTTGTTTAAGCAAGACATTTTTCTCTGATTTTCAAGGGGGAGAAAAGCAGAGCGCAGTTCGTCAGTCTTTATCCAAGCTGGGAGAGCGCCTTTTTTCTCCAGCAGCATGTTGTTTGTGAGCGTGACGATTGACAGCGTAATCCCTTTTCACAGTGTGGTCTGGCTGTGCCCGATAATGCCAGCCTGCTCAGTTTCAACGTACCCTCCAATGGGACAACACGGGGGAGACTGCTGGGCATGGCGGAGCCCATTCAGCCATTAATCTCTGCTGCCTCTCCAGCAGGTGACTTGAGAAAGGTCTTAGTGCAGTCTGCTGACTGCACAGCAGCCAGGCTCTCTTCACATACACAGGGAGACATAGAGACATGTCAGCATCAGCAAGTAAATGACAGAGGGGCGTTAACAGTGCATGCCCTTAATTCTGAGGGAGGAGCAGAGGCAAGAGACAGAGCACACAGAGTTGAATTTCTTTTCTGAAAATCCAAAAGGTAATTCTTAAACAACAGAAAACAAAAAGCAAGGAAGAGTCTGGATGGAAAACAAAGAAATGAGTTAGTTCTCCTCAGCCCAATCAATTATTTATGAAGTTTATCTAAAATAAATAACGAATAAATGAATTAATCTAAAATTTCTACAGCTTGTATAAGGGTGTCAGTATGTTAAGTTCTATTCACAATTTTTCTATGCAAAACAATGTTATAAAGTACATTCTCTGCATTGAAATATATATCTATATTAATCAATGCAATGACACATTGGTTGTTTACTAGGATGGTACTAGGAGGTTTACTAGGAATTTATTTTCTAATTCAATTATTACTTTTAAAACTGGCAATCTCTCCGATTTCTCAAATCTTCAGCATTTTTCAAACCATCACTATCCGATATCATGATATTGCTCACCCAAACGCACATGGCTACAAAAATTCATAGCTAGGTAAATTGATGGACAGTGCAGGGCAAATTAAGACCAAGAGAAGAGGAGGAGCAGCCCAAGTTGCCTGTCAGGGCCGCTAATTGAGAAAAAAATGACAGAACCATCAAGACACAGAAGGGGTGGAGAAGAGCAGAGGAGGCGAGAAATACTTGGCGGAGGAGGGGCAGTACTGTGATGTATCTCCTCAGGTTTGACTAATTGAAAGGAAGGGATGCCGGCTGGCAAGAGAGAGAAAGACAGCATGAAAGAAGCAGACGTGTGCTTGGGAGAGTTGGGTGGTTGAAGGGTGCATGTTGGGGTAGGAGGAGGGTGGGTAGTGCTGCTTAAATCCTTCTACAGGAAAACCAACAGGAAGGACCCACAGAAGGAAAAGAAGGACAACTGAAGATAGGCTTGGAAAGGCGTATCAAACAGGAGTGGATTAGACAAGCAGTATGCAGGCAATCGATGTATTTATGTATGTCTATAAGTGTAGACTGCGTTATGAGGGAGATTCTTTTTGGCACAAGGTGAATGATTTGAACCACATCCAGCTGGCCTCAGGCCTATATCAGGTTTGATTCAAACATGTTTTCTATTTTTTTTTCACTCAGCTACCAAGCTGACTGAAAAAAGTTTTGCGAATTAACACGACTTTTCACACAAAGGCCTGATACATAAAAAACAAATGAAGTACCCATTACAATAGTCTCTATAGGTCTATACAAGGTAGTGCCTCCCCACGAGTTTTCACAAACAGACACAGGTTAAGTCAGTAAAGGAATAACAGAAAGTTTCATTTTGTATTTTGTCCAATATTCTTTAGAAACATGTCTTGCAAAGTTTAACGAAAACCTTAAAGCTGGGTTTCTCAAAAATAGTTCTTGCAAAAAACATCTAATTACAAAGCCAAATATATTAAAACATTTTAAAACAATTTTGTGAAATGCAAGAAAAATAAAAACTGCTTCTGATAAGGAGTGAATTTGGATATTTATAGCAATCTAAAATAGCTAATAGCACTTGTTATTTCTCATCACAAGTGCATGTAAAGAGAAATAAAATATTTAGCATTTTTAAAAGAAAATTGCTCTGTTTAGACCTCAGACATTTTTGTTTTGCTTCTGAATGTTAAAATGAGAATTTACACTATGATAAAATCCTTACGAGACTGCAAAGGGTATTGAAGAGGTCTCAAGAGAATTTTAAATCAGCCATTCCACTGTCTTGAAAATAGCTTACATTTGTACTCATTGATATGTGGAACGATTTGTATGTGAAAGAAGCATCTTAAAGTCGCATATCTGAAAGAGAAGAATGAGGAATGTTGATTGGAGGATCAGCATAAAATCTTGATTTTACAAAATGCTGATGTTTGTTTGGACAGGACATTATGTTTTTTTGTTGCTATAGCCTTCACTGGACATGAGATTCCAGACCAAACAGAGTGAGATGTTCAAACTAATCTGAGACAAAATATAAACTTAGCAAGATATGACAGTTTTCTCAGACTCAAATCAGCTCTTCAGAAATAAATGGTGTGAAATATTGTTACATCACCGAATTAACGGTAAAGGACACCATGTGCGTATAAGAGATGCCATCAGCTTTGACAAAACATAACATCTAACAACATCTAACAGCCTGAAAGTGAGAACACGTTTATCTGTTTTGATTACGGTGGGCTTTGCATGTCTAGTGAGATTTGACATTTCCATTCTTTTTCTCTTACCAAAACAAAACTTGGAGAAGTATTTCTGTATACCCTGCCTTGATATATGCCAGATTCTTAAGCTTCTTTTTTTATTTCACTTTCAAATAAAAAATACGTCATATGCCAATTAGAACATAAGAATTAACTTCAAAGCAAGGAAGACTGGAGAAGCATTATGCATAATGACATTTCCAGTTAAAAAGCAAGATGTTTACATACAATGTACAAGCCCACCTCAACCCCCACATAACTGTTTCCCCTCACTGTCTGACATTAAATCAGACTCGTCATTTCCCAATTAACTCAGGATTACCAAGATGATTTGGACTAGCTAAATTATACAATCAGGAGATCACTTTTTATAGATCAATTGTCAGAATTTGCTTGCTTCAAATTCAGGAGTTTATATACACTGAGTTTATCCCTTTAAACTATTTGGGAAAGCCCAGGTGTTGATTACAGTTTGCAAATACACTCAAATAAGACAGGTGTATTTGGAGGAAAACTTGGTAACTTTGGAAACACAATCCCAACTCTAAAGCACGGTGGTGGCAGCACCTTGTTATGGGGGAGTTTTGTTGCAGGGGATAGTAGTGGACTTCACAGAATACATGACATCACAAGAAGACAACATCATGTGGAAAATAATAAAGCCCAACTTACACTAAGTGTGTAATAAGGTGAAGGTAAAAAGGCAAGAAGATGAAAAATAAATCAAATATTATTCTTTTACCAGTAATTAGCAAAAAAAAAAGAGATCCCAATTTACCTTAATCAAAAAAAAAAATCACTGTTTAATGTCAGAAAGTGAGGGGGGAAAAATAGTTTAGTTATTTTTAAAATAATGTAAATATCTGGTTTAAGCTGTCTATACCTTAAACATTGTGAATTGTAAACGAGTAGCTGACTTTAAATTTCAACTGCTACATTTGAATTTGCATGTAAGTAGTCTGTTTAAAAAGACACTTGGAGACAAGGAAAAAAATATCCGCGGAGTATCTCAGAGAATACAAGTGAGACACTAATGCGGCGACACATGCAGAAGTCAGAGCTTGCTCTGCTGCTGGCAGGGGGCTGCTGACACCCAGAGAGAAGAGGCGAGAGTCTGGATAATTGTGCCGCTCATTTTGATGACTTGCTTTTTATGCAAAACAGGAAAAAGACAATGTGCAATTATGTCGAGGAGGGAACAGCTGAATGTGGTTGATGAACAGTCTGGATTCAATCATGCTCTTAGTGCGTTATATGCAATTAAACTGCAATAGAGATAATGGCCTCCATTGCCAACTGAGTAATAATCCCAGTCATAATCACCTCCATTACTTTTATTAGGGTTGGCATTGCCATCATCACTCCTAATATTATTTTTCTTTTCCACAAAAGAAAGTGCTTGACGATGAAACCTTAAGAACGTAAGGTAAGACAAACAGAGAGGCTTCAGAAAATGAACCAGGAGGGAGAATGTATCGGAGTGAGCCGATGTTGAAGTTTATTTTTCAGATGAGATTTTCTCCATGAATTGGAGCAACTGTTAACTGACTGAAGCAATGATGTCTTGGTTGAAAGAAGCATTCGATGGTTCAATGTCATCTGTGGGTTCGAGGAAGTAAAGTTTGAAGTTCAGAAGACACCATAGTCTTTTGTAGTTGTACCTTAAGCATTATTGATGGTGGTACACTAGTTTAAAGCGTACTTGTAGTTGTTTCTGTTGTTGATCTACTTCTAAACCAGTTTTATGTCTTTGAAGAGTTGTTGTGTTGATGCGCGAAACATCTGCTCATACAGAGATTATTTGTCAGCAGGATTACTCAGAATGTTTTTTTATGACGGAAACTGTGTTAATGTAGAAAGTCCATCTCCTCACCAGATGTACAAAGCCAGGCAAAAAGATTTTCTCTAAAATTCACTTACTCACACACCACGAACTCCCACATTACAACCCCAAACTTCAATGTGTTTTACTTGGATTTTATGTGACAGACTAACAAAAAGAAGTATATGTGGTTTTCAAGCATTTGTTTTACAAATAAAGGTATCTGAAAGGTTTGGTCCCCATTTGTTTTGGTCATTTATTTTCTTTTTTCCTCTTACATAAAACCAACAGTACCAAATACAACCAAAACCAAAATACATATAATCAGCAAATAAGGTCAGTCTGTATGAAATGAGATGAGGTAAAAAATTTAACTGCTTGGTCCAAATGCAATACACAATATGTGGTGGAAAACTAACACCACACATCACATTAAGCATGCTATTGCCACATGGTGGTGACTGATTTATGTTGAGGGGATGATTTTGTTAAGCAGGGTTAGGGAAGCTGCTAAGAAAGGCTACACTTTTCAGATCTTTATTTGAATATTTGAATATTTCCTCTCTTACTCTAGGTGTAAATATTCAAAAACAAAAACAAAAAAAATTCTCAATCTCATCCTTCTCTGACTTCCTGATGAAACCAACATTGGGGGTGTTAAACCTACAGTGTGTACTTATTTTGGGTGTCTGAGCGCATGTTTGTGCAGTTAGGATGTTGTAATGCTGAGTGTTGGGTGGGAACGCCCCTGTGTTAAGCTGCAATTGAGGCACTGGCAGAAAGCTTTGCAATCACTGCAACTTTTTATTGGCCTAAGTTTCCATGTGCTGCTTCGCGCAGCCTGGAGCAACATTCTTGCTGACATGAATTGAATACCGCAAGACTCCTTTGCTGAACTATTGACCCTGCATCCTTATCCAGACAACTGAACCACAGCGCTCTGTTCTTTTTTCTATTTTTGGTGCAAAACTGTCATTAGACTACTGCAAATTTTAGCAGAAGCCTTATACAAATCCCCAGAATAGAAAATGTCAGGACAACAATACACCAGCCAAACCTGTGTCTCCAGAACTCCCAAGATACAAGCATCACCTTTGAAGATGTGATGAAGTGATGGAATAACTACATGAGCGTGTATATGCTCATGTTATGTGAGGTACCTTCATGGGAATGGGGAAACCAGATCTGTGAGGCGCTGGAGTGGGGTCCACCTCGGAAGGATGGCGAAGAGGGGGAGGAGGGCGGCCTGGAAGGGTGAGGTGGGTGAGAAGGCGGGGAACCCAAACTACTGGCCAGGAAGGTCCCCATGAAAGAGGCTGACGAGTTGCCCATCAATCCACTGCCTGCATCATGAATGGGACAAAAGGGGAAGAAAGAAAGTGAAGATTAGATTTAGAGGAGTGGACTATTGCCATGATTTTGACCAAACTTTCTAGGAAGTACCCTAACCCTCCCTAGTTGTATACTCACTGTTTAGCTTGAATTATTAAGCCTTGGAGAGGATGAGAGATTGTGTGTTAGTGTATTTGCGTGTGTGTGTGAGAAAGAAAGAGTGTGAGACTCTCCTCCCCTTCGCTGTCAGCGGAGTCCTCTCCCCTCACAGCACCTCTCCCCATGGGCAGACAGAGGTCTCATCTCACAGCTGAGTACACACTTTCTCAGGCTCTCTCCCTCTCGCTCTCACACACTTTTGCTCCTGCTCCTCAGCGTCCCTTTCTCAATTTCTCTCCCTCTCTCCATTATCTTTCTCTCTCCATCTCTCATTTTCATGCCCTCAATCTCTTTTATTGCTTTGCTCCATTTCACCTCCGCTCTCTCTTTTCTGTCTTTCACTCTTGCATTTCTCAGCATGACTATAAGAGTACTATTTTTCACTCTTTTTCAGTTCCATTTTTGGTTCTCCCTCTTCCTTCCTCTTTTTTTTGTCACAACAGCCATTTCCGCTTTTCTTTTTCCCATTCCGATGAGCAGAAATACACTATGTCCGTGCCTTTTCAAATTCCTATTGTCTCTTCTTTCACTTCCTCTGTCATGATTTCTTTCTGACTCATAACGTTGCTTCGCTTTGTTCTTCCCAATAATAATGGCACCAGCAGAGCAATCTGTCCCTGGCTGGCTGAACCTTGTGTTTAACAAGACTATGATGAGTAATTGACCATTTGTAGCAACGCCCATGTGACTGGGGGCTGATTGTCTATTATGCATTGCTGGGCAAGCTGGTGAAAACACACTGATTAACCACTGCTTAAATTGCATTCCCATTACGCGCCCGCCAGTGCACTTGAGTGAGAGGCCCGGGAGCCCAGTTCTTTACACATTCATTTCCCCCAAGTGACACAACCATGAGGTCTCATGCATATGTATGAAGTTGCCAGTATGAGATCTCACTTGAACACACACCCACCCACCCCCACACGCACGCACACGCCCACGCACATTTGTGTGTGTGTGTATCATACATTCAAAGCTATAAAAATATATACATAGGGCTAAGAAACACTAAGAATCATCTTTGTCTTAGGATGGTTGATCTTGCAACATGTGTGACGTGACATGATTTTCTTCCACCTTTAATCAATCCGAACAGGTGTCAGTCCCTTCCACTGACTGTGAGAACAAAACGTCTGGAAGTTTTAATCTGGTAAGCAGGGAATGAGCACCTCCTCAAGACAGGCAGAAGGCCTGAACTCATCAGTTTGCTCAATGCACCTAAAAGGTCAAAACAAAAGGGTCAACAGAGGAGGTCACACACATCTATTGTAGGTCAGGATATACATTTTGAATAATCTGAGCCACATTTTCTACCATACCATAAGACAGATGGAAGTTCTCCGGGACATCCAAATTTTCCTAACTTCCACTTAAAAATAAAAAATAAATTAACTTCCATAGAATTATGGAAGTTAATGTCATCTCACAAATTTAGTTAATAGATACACAGGGAAGCATTGTGCAAAGGTATCATCTCCTTTTTTTTTTTTTTTGTAAAATAAAAGACCTATGAAAGTGGATTATATTGAACTAGAGAAAACTGGTTTTCAAAAGTTTTACAAATTTTATATTGAGCCTCCTTCACTCTGATGCCACTAAATAAAGTTCACATGAATTTTATTTAATTTAAATACTGTAAAAATATGAAAATATTTTGTATAATACATTATTAAATTAATAGCTTCATGAAGTACAGAAGACACAACAACTCCAAAATCAACCAACAAAATGGCTATTCACCTGCTTTAAAATGCTAAGGAGTGATAGAATGTTCGAGTCTATGGCAAGACTTAAAAATATATATTCACAAATGCTCTCCAGTCAATCTGGCCAAGTTTGAGCTGTTGAAGAATGGGCAAAAGTTCTTGCGTACAGATGTGGAAAGATAGGAGAGGCGAAGCCCAAAAGAGTAAAACCCCAAAAGCGTATTGCAGTTTTTGGTTGCATAATGAGAGCTAAAACAATACAAAGTGTGTAAACAGGGTTGCAAGCTTATGATGCTGCTTTTGTGAAGATAAATAAACTCAGACGTAAAAATAACTCAATTGAGCTGCTAACAGATCCACAATTGCAATAAACCGAAAGAACACCATCATTCCTTTAACTATTTAGAGAATGTAATGTGTAGAACTGAAGAAGAGGATTCTTCAGTTGTAGGAACATTGTGTGTGTTGATGCAACGCATTGTAAACTACCACAAAAGCCATAGTTGCTTTCCTTCTTCTCTCTGCTGCCACCTCATATCACCCTGTGTCCATGGAGGGCTCCTGGCACAGCTCTCTAAACTACAGGGCAAAGCGGGTCAGGGGGTGGAATTATGGCCAGCGTGCTCACCAGGCACGCATCCAGCTTCCGTCATCCAGGCACCTAGGGCTCCTATGTGCCGCCGCGTTTCACACAGCACACACTCGTCCCCTTTGCCTGTTGCCCCCAGGAACCCCAGCTTTCCTCATCGCCTCCAGCTCACATAGATCAGCTAATCCTCCTGCATTATTAACAGCTTTTCCTCAGAGAGAGAAAGACAGAGAGGGAGAGAGAGAGAGAAAGAGAGAGAGAGAGACTATGAAGGTGACAGAATGAACGAAGCCTCTCGTAACCATCTGAGAGGAGAGTTGCTGCTGTTAGAGAGACGAGTATAGAAGAAAGAGGAGATGAGAAAAGAGGATGCCAAGGAAGTAGATTTTAAAAGACTAAGCTAGATTTAAGGCCAATTTAAAATTATATTGAGGCAGGGGGACAGGGGGGTTTAGGAGGGATACCTAAGACCCTCCCCACAACTATTACATCAGACCTTCACATCTATTCCAGAGAGGATAACAATAACTTTTCCAATATCAGCTGCAGAAGAAAATATGGCTTCATAACATACTGACCTTTACATCAGGTTACTGGCTTGCTGACTCAGCAGTAATGAACATATCCAATAGTTTGTCATTTCATTTTGTTTTATTAAAAGAAACAATAGTGCAATATCATACCATATTTTACCCGCTACATCCTGATAAACTGGAAGTACCAGGGGTGAAATAGCAAATTTCTGGGGGACTTTCATTTTGGATACTAATCTAAGTGCAAAACAAAGTTACTACAAGCACTGAATTCCCCTCTATTTATAAAAAAAAACCCATCAGTACTACTCACAATGAAGTTACTTGATCTTTAAATATATTTTCCTTTTCTTTCAATGTAGTTGTGCAGGTCCTTAAAAAAAATCAAGTCATGTGGATCCTAATTGGAGCCGATCTCTAATGGAAATAAAGATTAATCCTATTATAGAGTTAAAGTAAGGGGGAAACGAATGAATTGAGGAATCAAAGCTTTCTTCTTTTAAGCCTAAAACATCTAATCAACGCCTGCTCTTATTAATGTCTTGTACAAAGATTGAAATGTGAAAGCAAAAAAGAAAAAAAAAAGGTCTAACAGATACCACAGAAGCTCTTGAACTGGAGGTGTTAACTAGTTTTCAACGTAGGTGTGTAAGATGACGCCGGAACATAACTAAACAACTCTGCACGTGAGGTAACGTTGGCCAAGGCAAAGGCCCCTGAGGATGGAAAGGAGTGAACAGCAGGCTGGGAGGCGGAGCAAACGAATGAAGGCCCAGTTGTCATGGGAACAAAAGAGAAACAGCGCTCAAGGCAAGTAGGCTTTACAACAAGCGATGGAGTGATGCACTCAGTCAGCCTGCTGCTCAGCAACAACAGCCTTCACAGCCTACCTTGAAGCCCCAGAACTTGTATTCACACACACACAAACCAGATAAAAGAAATTTTATCTGGTTTTAATTGTTTGGATCCTGGGAGGGAGGCCCTACCTCTTTGTACTTTTTGGGTAACTAATCTGGTCTGTTAGTAACCCTGCCAATTAATATTACTCAAGGTTGTGCTGTTGCTTGGCGTCCTAACAAGGTGTTGCACAATAATAGAATGTGAACAGATTTACGTGGGTCAAGAAGTAATCTAGGAAATAAAAACGGTGGAGAAGACAATAAGCACCCACCCATGGCATGTTGTCCTTTTGAATGCTGGACTCACACCAACATTTTCTCCTTAGGAAATGCACACTCATTCACACACTGCCCATGATTATTTCCCAGTGCATCACATTTCCTTCTCTGCTTTTGATAAATGAACCCAGGAAGTCTTTGGTTCTCAGTCTTGTTTTCAGACAGCTGCCTAAAGGGACGGATAGACATGTTGTCTAGACAAGGACACTCGACAGACAATGAGAGGTGAGAGTGACGGTGACAAGAGAAGGGAGACAAAGAGAAAATTGCAGGTGTGACTGCATAAACCTGCTCTCCACCGCTCAGTGATCAGGGAGCACAGCAGAAAATGGGCCACAAGAAGCAGACCACGTATCTTTGGAAACAGTCAAGACACACAAGAAGGCGACGTGTGTGAAGAAGGAAGTCGCTGTGGTGTGAAAGTTGAGTTCTTTATAATTCCAGCAAACATGCTCTACCTGTGTGATTATGGAGTGACTCTCACAAATGTATACATTTAGCCCTGCTAAGCAATAGATGCATGCACGAGTTCAAAGCTCAGAATAAAAAGAAAAACAGAAGGAAAGAAAAAAACAGTGTGTAATGTGCTCCAAACTTGTGGAAGCACCTCTGATACAATTTCATTACTCAGTGTTCATTGGCAGGAGTTGATTAGCATCCCTCATTTTGATTTGACAATGTTTGCCCATTCTACTTTGCAAGCCTTCTCAAAGTCTTTTGAATTGAGGACATCTACTGTTCACAATCTGCCTCAGATATCCACACAGATTTTCTGCTGAATTTAGTTCTGAACAAAGCCATTTTAAATCTTTGATTTTTCCCATCTGAAGTTATGCTCGTGTGGATTTTACAGATTACAGTACATTAAGATCGTTGTGATCTGAAGCCAAAGGTCACAACAATATTTTTTTACATTTTGCAAATGTAAAAAAATATTAATAATAATAAAAATTAAAATAAAAAAAATTATACAAAAATCTGAAAAATCCCAGCAGGAAAACGAGACTTGTTTTCAAGTAAATCAGATTTTTATAGAATTAATGGTAAGTGAGTACTCAAGTAGAATGAATGCAGAATTTACAGCATTACTTAAAAAGTGTACACACTTTTTCAACCAAATTATTACACCTATAGTACAATGTAAATTCTACAAATTAGGATAAATTCAACATTGTATGTATTTTTTTTAATTTTTTATAATTTCTCATTCTCCCACTTATTTGACATTACACAAACCTTGTATTTCAGCAGGGGTGTGCACACTTTTGAGAGCCACTGTTTATGTAAAAGAAAATAACTACAACAAAATAATCACTGGTGGCTCAGTTAATTGTTGCATGTATTCTTGGGACAACTCCAAAACAAACTCACTCTCAAACAAAGTGAAATTAATATTGACTTACCAAGTAAAAACATATTGAGCAGGATGCCTGTTCGTACAAAAATCTGACCTCCACTTTCTTTCCTACCAGACTTTCCTAACGAGCAAATTCAAAGTTCTGTCCAGAAATTTAGATGTCCATGAAAAATCAAGACAGACTTTCCACGCCAGCGTTCACTCTAAAATACATAACTGGGTCTTTTAAACTTTTAAAAGCTGAACTGGAGTGAGGGACTGTACACACCAGCAGCTCCAGCCAGACTGCATATGCTATCCCAAAGGGCCGCTGACTAACCCAGCGCCTACTTCCTCACAATAAAACCCAGTAGGAATTCGAAATGGCTACTAAAGTGGGGGGGATTTCCTTTAAACAGTCAACGCCATATTGAAAGCATTTGTGCAACTGGTAGCCAAATTCCTTCTCAGAAACAATTGTTGCAAATATTTTTTTTCCCCTTTTTGTTCTAGAGGGAGTTGATGGTAACATCTATCTAGTGAGAAGCTGGGCTGATCAAGAAGTATACTGAAGCAAGAGCGAAAAAGAGAGAGCAATCAGGCAGTCCAGCGCTGGAGCCGTGCCCAGTGCAGGGGTGGGGGAAAGTGCCAGCAGCGCACGCCTCCAACACTCTCCACACTGCGTGCCTGTGGAGTGAGCTTAGTGGATGTGGTCAGCGTGGGGGTGGGAGAAGTGGAAAGCGAGAAGCAGTTGGAAGGATGGGTGGACGCATGGAGGAAGAGAATGAAAAGGACTTTTTTGACACAGGGCAACATCCAGTGGGGGACAGAAGGAGGGTAAGAGTGGAGAGTTTAGAGCAGATAAGTGTGAGAGCAACTGTGAGAAAGTTTCAATGTGAAAGAGCATGTGGGAGCTGCCGAGCATATGCGAGCATCTGTGTGCGCGATTGTGAGTCCATATGGCAGCCGTCTTGCTGAAGTTGACAGCCTGTGTTTGCAAAGTGGGGCTGGTGGTCAGCCACTTGTTCACTATCAGAATGATGACAGGGTAAAGACAGCAAAGGCAGACTAGAAATCCTTTAGGAGCGGTACAAAGCAAATAGAATTTATTTGGAGAGGTCGTATGATTTAACTACAAACTTTGAACAAGTGTTTACACGACATGCAAGAGGACATGACTGGGATTAGAGGTTCTTATCCTAAATAAATTAACCCAAATGGCTTACTCTAGTTTGGCAGAAATTCTGAAAATAACAGTGAGTGAACTCAGGCCCGAACAGAAACGCAAAGAAATGCTTCTTCTGGGACATATTTAGAGGTAACATCAAACCATTTCACCGTATTTTGCACTGTCAAAATATTTCCAACACTTTGACTCCACAGAAGTACAACAAAGAAAGAAGTCATCTAGCAACAATAGTGCTCTCACTCTATGTGTACAGATGCTTAAAGTTATTTGCAAAATTATTAATGCTCATTGACCTTTTTCACATTTTGTCACCCAATCGTATGGGTGTTTGAGTGACACCCAAATGATTGGGTTTTGCGTGACACACCAACACAACCAACTATGTAAATGTTAAGTAAAAATAAAAAAATATTAATGGATTTAATTATTTTTTTTTACAAGTGAATATCTGAAGAGTTTGACCAGCATTTATACAATATCTGACTCAATAAATTACAGAACTCTACTTTGCTGCAAGCACCATCTCACGTATTTCTGTCTTCCAGCATTTAGTGAAAGTGTCAATTAGATTTACATCTAGACTTTGACTTGGCCATTCCACCCTTTGAATTATCTTTGATCCAAACATGGCATCTCAAAATACAGTCATGTTGCCTTGAACTTTAAAATGCATCCTTGGTGCAAGAAACCTGAATAAAATTTGTAACCAATTTCTAAAGAAGTCTTCTTATGACCTAAATATTGGTCATAAGTCGGGCCATGTGTTGAGTCCCGACTCTGCATTTTCATGGCATTAAAAGGTGATTCAATGCAAAAGTTTATCCACATGTGCATGATATCTTCCCCATTTAGCTGTCTCTTTCTCACACCCCGTCTCTCGCCCCCTTCAGATGTAGTGAATTAGGAACACATCTAAATGTGCTTGAGGGACATTTAGTTTGAGACTCCTGATTTGAACATTTTATTGTACTTCTCACTGTACTGCTTTGTTATGTCATGCTAAAAGATTAGTCTCTGCCCCATTTTCAAATTTTTGCAGCACATTTTCTAACAGGATTGCAGTGTATGTATCTCCAACCATCTCTCACAAGCTTCCATGCCTGCTCTAGCTCATTATCGAACCATAATTCTGATTCCAACATAAGAGATTGCTGTATGTACAGGGTGCATCTAGGCCAAATGTTTAATTTTTACCTGACTGTAATACCTTTTCCAACTTAACTGTGTCATCAATATGACTTTTCATCAACAATGACTTTCTTCTTCCACAAAAAGTCTGATTTGGAACTAATAGCTGTCCTCTTGTCAGATTCTCCCACGTGAGCTATAGATTCCTGCAGCTCCTCCAGAGTTAGCATGTTTCTCTGATTACTTCTCTCAAAGTCTTTTGTATTTATATGTGTTACGACTCCTGCAGGATCCTGACACTGATTGAAAAACTTGGGACACTTCAGCACCTAGTAAAGCCTTCAGTTATTTAAACCATTACTGCAAACTAACTTCTCTTTGCTCCCCTCCACAGATATCCTGCTGCTTTTGCTTTTTAGATTATTTTGATTGTAAATTACAAAACTTCCACATATATCCTCCACCCCTGCACACCAGAGTCCTTTTGTCGCCATAGTCACACTTCATATTAAAAACTTTGATTTTAACTGTAGCTTGTGTTGAACATATTTATAGGAATTTTAGAATAGGTATCTCCCTTTTGGCTGTGGCCTTAGAGCCAGATCAGAACATAATGTAATAGGATGATATACTGAACAATGCCTCATGACAACCTATCACCATTTGTGGCTCTCCCTGCTAAAGAAAAGCATTTTCAGACGAGGATCCCACCACCATGTGTCACTGTGACTTATAGTTTATTCAGGGTAACATGTAATATTAGTTTCTTTCCATTTCCAGAGATTGAACAGTCATATAAACAAACCAGACCCTATGCTGGTCTATCAAACAAAAATCCCAAAACATTTTCTGGTCCCTGCAAAATGTGAATAAGTTCAAGGAGTATGAATAAATTTGGAGGAAATTGTCACTAATCTTTTCAGTGTATACTTGACCTCGGTGTTACAACAATTATCATTCATAAAGTAATTTTTCACAGAGTTTTATTGCCGTTCAAAGGGTTCACCACCACCAATCTTGATGAGGAGCAGATGGGGAGTGGCCGATGAGCAAGTGAAAGCAATGTCTGGAAGAGTTCCAGCTGTAGAGATATTTTATTGGTGCATTAAATAAAGAGGACATGCAGCACATTTGCAGATTTACAGAGGGGCAGGATAGAGAGAGTGTGCCATTTAAGAATAAAAAATATTTCTGACTGTCCTGATAAGAGTTGAGTGATGAGGGAGAACGTGGATGTGAGGAGGACCAGGTAGAAATAAAGTTTAAGAACTACAGTAAAAATGAATGTAAAGCAGCAGCATCAGATGGCACATTAACTGGGCTTAGCAAAAGGTTTGGGCTCTCTTAGGTGTGCTGGCTATGATTCATGTCGAAATGCAGATGTTTGCCGAGTCACTGGGACAAATCTGAGAAGAGCGGTGAATTCCAGGCCGGGCGCCAAAGGTGGGAGGACAGATTTGAAACAGCAGCAGGTCGAGGACAACAATCTGGACAACCAAGATTCCAAACTCATCACCCTCCTGTAACACCCACCAGTGAAATCATCCACGTTTCTGATTCCCACATAACAGACTTAACAGCACACAGAGTGAAAATAAATGTTACACCACACAGTGGGAAAACTGCCCCTAAAATTTTCAAGATGTATTAGGAAGGGAATTACAGGCTGCTCCAATCTAGTTTATTTTTTCATTGCAATGTGATTTTTCTCTGCAAGTGCCTCAATGTTTCCTTTAGCATTCTACTAAACCAGTAGGGTTATTTGTCTTTTGGTTAAAAGTTTCTTTTAGACTGGGCACAAAAAGAGACATGATTTTGTGGAAAGGTTACAGAGGCTTAACAAGTATGCTTGCTATCTGACCCTTTGTTACATGAAATTAATTTAGGGCCACGTGTCGAGTCCCGACTCTGCATTTTCACTGCATTAAAAGGCGATTCAATGCAAACGTTTAACCACATGTGCATGTTATCTTCCCCATTTAGCTGTCTCTTGCTCACACCCCATCTCTCGTTTTTCAATCCTTCTCTTTTACACACACTTAAACTTATGAGCAAACACAGACGTGCGCGCGCACAGCAAAGCGCCCAAACACAAAAAAGAGCCGCCCACAGCTGCGTCAGGCCATTGCTCTAACAATCCAATCTGTTTTCTTTCCCATGATGTTTCCCATTGGCACAGGGAGGAGAAAATCAGATTTACTCCCCCACAGGGCCCATGAAGTTGCACTGATATGGAAAATGATTTCAGCGCTGCTTGAGCCCATAAACATTATTTTGGTCTCTCTCCCCTCCCCGTTAATGACACATTTCTTCCCAGCATTGTGGAGCTCACAGAGGAAGGGGTGAGTGTAAGAGGGGGAGAGGGAGGAGGAGGAGGAGGAGGAGGAAGGGGAGATGAATCCTCCAGGGTCTCACATACAACAGGGGAGTCCTTCACCTCTCAGACTGCATCCTGACTGTTCTCACTCCCACCTCTTTCACACACATGAACACACAGGCAAGAGCACAAACTGCTAATCAACCACTTCGGAGTTTTTAAGAGCCGGCTGTTGGGAAACAAACTGAATCAAAGAGATATTTCTCACCTCTCTGTATGCAGTACCTTTCTCACGTTATCGTGCTGCAGCCGCAAGGTGTGCGTGCATATGTATTCAGCACCCATGAGTCGATACACTTTTTGCTGAAATTACATCAGCAAGTCTTTTGGGATTTGTCGCCAGCAGCTTTGCCGATATTGAGACCTAACGTTTTGCCGCTTCTTTTCAAAATAGCTCAAGATCAAGCACTTTGGATCATGGTGATATCAGTTTTATGTCTTGCCAGAGATAGTCCATTGAGCTAGATTAGGACTTTGACTGGGCCATTCTAAAACATAAAAACTGTTTATCTAAACCCTTCCATTGTAGATATGTACGTTTGGCATTCCTGCAAATCTGCAACCCAGTCTCCAGTATTTTGTAGCCTGTAACAAGGTTTCTTAAAGCTCCGCTTTAAAAAAAAAAAAAAAGAAAAGAAAAATGTTCCCACAGCATGATGCTGCCACCACCATGTCACGTTTGTTATGGAGAGTTAAAAGGCTTTAGATGTTTAACTTTGATCTCATGTACTCAAAGCACATTCTACCAAGTTTGGTTGTTAGAAGATTGTCACTACTACACTGGTAGAAGTGACAAACTTCTCGCAATGTAGTCTGTCACTACATTGATATAGTGGCAAACATTAAAACAGATCTTTTATGGTTGATATTTAACCATTGGCTTATGACAAACGCCAGCTGCATTTGGCCAAGTTGTAACTCCATACATGTGATTCGGTTGCTTCCGAAAGTAACTGACTGCATCGGATAAACTTGATTATTAAGGTATCAAAATAATGGGGTTATCTATTATGCAAAACACTTTTTTTCTGATGTTTACTTATTTGATGAATACTTATTTTTCATTTCACAACTATAAGCTACTCTGGGTTGGTCTATAAAATACAAATTCAATAAAATACATGCAACTACAGCGGCAAAATATATTAGCTATATCATCATCGCCTTATCATTCTGGTCCATATTAATATAGCAAATGACTGATTAGAAAAAAAAAAGTAATTATTGACCAACTTACTTCAAATGTCAGAAATTCAAATTTTGCACTGATCTATTATTCAGCCAGTAGGATTGACTGTTCCTACGTTAAATTCTGATGCTCAACACAAAAGACGTAGGTTAATCAATAACATCCCACATCGATTGATTTTCTAATACAGTGAATTCAATTGATGAAATTGTTCAAAGGATGGAAATACCTATCAGAGGGCCTGTATGTGGATGTCAGCCTAAATTTAAACACATTTGGCTTAAAGCGGCCCCACTACAATCCTATCGTCCCGCCTTCATATATTTCTTCATTGAAAGGCACAGTCTAGCTGTGCCGGTTCTGCTCTTTAGCAAAAAATATAAAATGTATGAGCTCCAAACAGTTTCTGCTGGAGGCATATTGTCAGGAATGGGAGCATGATCCAGCCTCAAGCTTTAAAAGCAAGTCATTGTTCTGAATATGCTGAGATAAAATGGTCCAATAACAGGGCTCTAAACCTCTCATTGGCGTCTAATAAAACCCATCTGCAGGGCTAAAAACGAAAAGGCAAACAGAAAATAGCTACGGTGTATATGACTAAAAGGTCATTTTTCAATGATTTCCTCATCGCTATAATTGCAAACTATAAAACTGGATTCTCACAATCAGCTAGTTTCGCTGGAATCAACCAATGGATCTGGTTTATTTTACAGACGATGACTGGTCTGTCTGAAACTGCAGGGCTCATATTTAAGGCTCCGACCATAGATGGGTGACTAACAGTAGGTTGCGTGCCAGCGAGGTCACGGACAGATTTGCCTGGTGAACGGAAAAAAAAAAAAAAAGGCAGATTAAAACAAGTACTCAGCATTATACTCTCTAATTAGTCCCCTGTTAACTTTTGAACTTAATTGCTTAATTGAGATGTGGTTAGACTGGGCAGGTTTCCCCTCCCTGAGGGGGACCATACGGCTCCAGTTTTTCAGCCCTGCACTGCCTGGCACAGTAGGTGGCTGTTTCTCTCTCCCGTTCTGCTCCTTTGTCTTCTAAAGCATCCCACCACTCTAGCAACGAGGCACGGCGATGCGGCGCAGGAGGCAGTAAAACTGTGTTTTGTGAGTGTGTTTTGGCGGTGATTGTATCACATATGCTGGTGCCACATCAAAGCAGAGTTTTGACTACCCGGTCCTGGGTGGTCTAAACCCTCTTTTCTTTCGACCAGCACCAGCAAGCTAGGTAGGCTTTAGGGGAAAAAAAAAAAAATGGTGTTTGGATGTGGGTGGATGTTGCCTCACCACAGGCGAGTGCTTTCTGCAGAACTCAGAAGTCAGTTTGCTTTGGAGGAGACATAAACTGCATGTAGAGGAAGAATAAAAGTGTGCCGCAATACATACACAGATAAGCACACACACACACACCCCACCTCACAGGCGTCACATTAGTTGAGTCTCCGCATCCACTCGGGTTGATGTATAATGATACGCAGAACAGCACATAAATCTGCAAGCAGTTCAAGTCGTTGGAACAGATTTTGCCTGCTGTCTTTTCCTTTTTCACTTTTATCCTCGTGTCTCCTTCTGCTCCTTTGAGCCCCATCACTCATTCCCCTTCTCAGTTTTCCCTTTCCGTCCTCACACCCTCTCCATCACTCTGCCTCTTTCTCCTGGTGCTCAGCTCCATATTTCTGTTATCCCTCATCACCTCGCTCTCTTCTCTTTCTTGGTGTCGTTCAAATACTTCAAAATGAAAACACTTCATATTTTGGGGGCCTTTTTAAAAAAAAAATAATAAAAATGCACACTCCCTTCCTTTCGCTTGTCCCACTTGCGTGCTGTTTCCTTACTCTTGTTTGTCTGGGAGTGCAATGAATGTCTTATTTTATGGATAGTCATAAGTTCATCCTCCCTCTATTAGATAAATCAACATTGGAGCACTCAACAGGCAAACCATGACTTGTCAGAATGTCATGTTCCCCGTTTGTCCTCCCATACTCTGCCTTATTCTTTAATCTGCAGCCCGGCGCCTCCTTTAGGTCATGCGGAGCAGCGCTGGACATCAAGGCCTTGCCTCACTGCTGTCCTCTGAGTTCTCTTGGAGCGGCTTGTAATATGATAAACTCCTGGAGTTGCGTGCTCGAGAAACAGAAGGCAGCTCCCTGCTCTGGCTTCTCTCTGTCTGATGTAGCCTGTCAGAGCCACAGAGGCAGAACAGCGCAGATAACAAGTCGGGAGCCACCACGCCAGCCAGTCCAAGGTCTTTTTGCGGCCATGACTGTAATTTGCTGTGAGGTTCACAAGGGGAACAAAGGAGAAATGTTTAATTCTTGTAGCTCTGGCCAAAACGAATGCAAGGCGTTTTTGCTCTGAGAACCTGTACAGACGAAGCACCTGGGAAGCCAAGGCCAAGCATTACACAGTATTACCTTGTAAAGAACACACAGTACAGTGCCTGTTCCAATCAAAAACTCCAGTGTTTTTGATAAAGGACTTACGTAACAAACCAGTATAAAGTAGTGTCTAATTATGAACTGGAGAAAACATAATGATGGTTTGAAATTAGTTTCAGAGGATAATCAGAGGAATCTGGTCAGCATTTGTATTCAAGTCCCTTTGCTCAGACATCAGTAAATAAAATTCAGCGCATCAATTATCTAAACAGTAAATACAGTACGTGTGTGTAAGTTAATCTGACAAATAGCTGCTCACAGCTGTGTTGTGCCCTCACAACACAGCTGTGAAGGCCTTAAGAGTTTGTTAAAAAAAAAAACATCAGAAAACAAACAGCGTCACGAAGACCAGGGAGCCCAGAAGACGGGTCAGGGATGCAGCTTAAAGCAGGTCAAGGTTATAAAAGAATTTCCCAAACGTCGACCCAATGGAGAGCAACGATTGCACAAGAAGCCAAGAAATCAATCGGATGTCTGGAGGAGCTGCAGAGATCCACAGCTCAGGTGGGAGAGTATGTTGACCAGACAACTTTTGATCATGCACTCCGCAAAATGTGGCCTTTATGGAAGAATGGCAATAAAACAAAACATCAATAAAAAAAAAAGCTATAAGATGTCTGATTTGTCTGACTTGTAGTTATTCCACCTGCTGTGTAATTGACAAGCCAGGCATGTGGAAGAAGGTAGTGCAGTCAGATGAGACAGCAGTTAAAACTTGTGGAAAATACTGTGTACAGAAAACCACTGATCGTCAGCCAAAACACACCAGCCCCACAGTTAAGATATAGTGGTGACAAAATCATGTTGTGGGGAGGCTTTAATTAAGAAGAAAACAGGAGGTTAGGCAGTGTTGATGGGCTAAATACAAGGTAATATTGAAGAAAAGATTTCAGAGGCTGTAAAAGACCTAAGAGTGATGTGGAGGTTTCACTTTCCACCAAGACAACAACCCTAAACATACAGCAAGAGGTGCAGCTAAGTTGTTTAGATCAAAGGTGATTTTATTAAGTATCTGTTCGCTAAGACTTAACACAAATGCAACATAGACTTGGCAGATTTGGCTTGTAAAAACATGGAAAACGATCATTTTCCTTCCACTTCACAAATATGCACAATTTGTATTTGTCCACTAGGCAAAAATTCCACATTAAATACACTAAAGTTTCTGGTTTAAAAAAAAACAAAAACTTGAAAGAATATATACTTGTATAAAAACCTACATAAATAAGCTGGCATTTTATGACACAAATCCTCAAAGAAAACTGACTCTACTTCTGTACTCAAACAAATAGCTGCTTTCCTTCCGCCTGTGGTAACTCGTCTTCTCAAATGTATACAAGTTCAGCTCAATTGTACATTAAAAAGATTTATGAATCACTCCTGACAAACCAGGATTTAAAGCTGAGGAATGCCTTCCGACCACTGACGCTGGTCCTCCATGGAATGCTCCCCCGACATCTGTAGCCATATATTCAGGCAGGGATGAGCAAAATTGGAAACATTTCCTGCAATCTATAGAGATGGCAGCTGGCCATCTTTATGAAAAGTAAAACATTTTTAAGAAACAAAGAAGCAGTGGTTGTCTCTCTCCTTCTAACAGCTAGAAGGAAAGAGAAAGAGCATTTCATCACCAGCTGCTCATTAAATCTTGTTTGCTTGATAAGGTTGCTCTACTAATACAGACTTTATTAACTTTCTCTACGATTGTGTTACGTCACCTGAATGCCTCCTCCCCACCCTTCACTCATTTTAAACTTAGTATAAACTGAAGGGTTTAAACCACAACCTTAAAAAAACGATTATGGTGAGAAGTTACTAAAACCTGGCTCTGTTTTGAAGGCATGGAACCCTGCTGCAAGCGGGGAATGCATCCTGGTGAGTCTGCAGGTATAAAACAGCAAGCGGAAGAATGAAGCAGCATTTCAATTTAATGCTTCTAATTTCACGTTTTTGTCAGATGACATATATACAGAATCAGTAATTTATCAGTGAACAAAAACAAACCTCACTGTGCTTCAAACTGCAATTACAAAGATAGGATTAATGTTCTTTTTATTTCAGGTTTAACAGAAACATTTTGTAAATGAGAGCAGATAGGTTGATAATTAAGAAGTAAAAAATGCTTGAAGACTAACATTTTGCACAAAAAAAAAACTGCGTCCAAAAACTGTATTTATAATGAAAACATCTAAAATAACAGTAAAATATTTCTAAATTAAACACACATTTTTAAATTACGGCTGAACAACATAATGAAAATGATAATCAAAATTAACCAGCATTTTCCATAGTGTTTTTCCTGATATTACAATGGACCCAACTTGTACATCTGTTGCATGTGTTATGACCAATTAGTCCACTGCAATTGCGCTATTAAAAAGATCAGCAACGACAATAGCACACATTTTACAGTTTCAAATTATTAAAATACAATTGATGTGAGAAAAGATGAAAATGAAGCCGACGCAAGTAAGACTGGCAAATCCGACATTATAATATAAGGAATGATATCAATTTTTGACCCATGACCACAGAATTTTTCTTTTCTTTTTTTTTTAACTTGATTTTACAATTAATGAACAAGAACTACTTGATATGGGGAAAGCAAAGTTACTTCGCAATGTTTACATGGTAACCTTTTTAACCTATGTGAAGCAAAAGCTAGAACTAGTCCTTGATAGGGGTGAACTTATGTGTGTTTGCCTCCTCTTCTAGCTAGCCATTTGGAAATGACGGAGCGCTTGCAAGGTTACATGAGGATTGCACCATTTGATCGAATTTAACAGATGTGCTGCAGCTGCTCATTTGATCTGTCTTTGCATATCCTCTAAAAAGAGCACAAGCACAAAGACTCAAAAATACCACACACACACATGCACACATAGTAAAATTAAAACTATATATTTTCCTAATGGCAATGCTCAATAGCACCACAGAGAATCTGAAATAATAACTCAAAATCCCATAGTAACTATTTAACTGTCTTTAAGCTGTTTACTTATTCTTTTTCATGGCTGTGAGCTTTAACTTTGCACCAAGCCCGACATATGCTTTATGTCGGGTGGAGAGAGTATACCAATATCATTTATTGAACAATTCAGAGACTCCGTGAAATGAAACAGCGATTTAAAGGAAGAGAGCGACATAGAGAGGCAGTGCAGATAAACCTCAGTTAGGAGACTGCATATTCACGGGAGAGCAACAGCTTTCAACAGGTTATCACACGCCAGAGACAGAGCCAAGCTTAGTCTTAGAGCTGGCAGAGACCATAATGGAGAGAAAAGAGAGGGAGGCAAAGGAGGACGGGGACAGGCGGGGGAAGGAGACTAAAGAAGAGTTATTAAGGTGATGTGAGGCAATGAGGGGAAGAAGCTCCACTGAAATGTTTTGACACAGAAAAAAGCAAATGTGACACAGGTACTTAAACACGTGTTTAAAAGCGGGCCAGTGACATCTCTCTCTCCGTGTGTGTCTTGTGTCTCTTTGGGCTTGCTTTGACATACACACACACACACAAGTGGTAATTGACGCTCCAACCTAAGCTGCTCATCCATTACGGCTTTGATGGAATAACTTTCCTTCAGGCTGTAAGGTTGGCCTAACTTATTTTTTACTTGATTGCACCGCTGTTTCATGGATCTACAGCCATCTTTAATGCGTTGTCCTCGGACACACTGCATTAGCAGCAGTGGCTTTAACTCGTGCCGCCAATGCGTTCCCTATCAGCCGGGGTGTGCTAGAATCGGTTTGTGTGTAGTTTTGCAGCTCTTACTGTATTTGCTCTGGCACAGTGTTCTATTGTGGCGCTCGCCTCAGATAAGAGAGAAGTTATGTCAACAGTGGGCGCTGTGAAGGAGCCGCCTGGTCGTGTTGACATTCTCCAACACTGCTTATTTACTCTGACCACTGAGTTCGGCTGTCATTGAAGCTTTATTCACTGATGGCCAGGGGACTCTGAGAGTGGAGCCTCCTGCTGGATCAGACTGGTGCTGGTTATTGTCGGGTGAGAAAAGAAAAAAAGTGGCATTCAAAAAATTCTGAGTTTCAAGCTTTTTCTCACATCGCACACGCACACGCACACACAGAATCTCATTGCGTAAGGCAGCATGAGTCTGCATATTGACTTGTGCTGAGCAGTGCTATCAGTACAGTAAAGAGCCAGTGGAGCAATCTATTTATAATTAGGGTAGGAAGAGGGGGGGGGGGGGTAAATTGACTTCTTTGAGAAAGATCTTGATTTCTATCAGCCAATCCCATAAAATGGCATCCAGGTCTTTCAATAAGCCTCTTTATGTATTTTATGCGCCTTGAAAAAAAGTATTCCTATCCCATTTTATTACATGTTATCATGTTAAAACCAACAACAGTGAATATTACTGGGATTGTATATGATAGAGAAACACAAAAATAATGCAAAATTGTGAATCTACCTCCTCAAATTCTTTTATCCCAAAGTAAATTGCAACCAGAAGCCTTCAGATTTTATTTAGAGATAACTGAGTAAAGGGGGCTAAAAGCAAAAGCACAATGATAGATCAGCTTAAAGTACATAATCTGTATTTAGCTCAAGATGACAATATTGTAACAACATATTTTGCAGCCCTACAACACATTTTTCAAAATGTATTTAAAAATTGTATTTTTCTTCCAGTTTTTATCCATGCATTATTTTGTGATCTATATCATTAATAAAATATAATGTGCTAAAATTTATAGTTGCAGCACAGCAAAATTTCTAAAGGTTTTTGGAATATGGGTAGTTCTTAAAGGAACTGTATTTTCCTTTTTCCTTAGTTTTTCCTCCAATCCAATCCTCTTCTCCTCACACATCTTTCCTCCCCTACTTTCACATACGGGTGAAACTTCAACTGCTCCAGCGGTCTCCTCAGCAAACCAGAAAAAGGCAGATTTATAGCTTCCACCTGAGTGAGGAAGGTGCGACATGAAACTGAAACACTCACCCACTACTATTTCACATGCATACAAACGCGCACAACGAGAGAGACACTTCAGATTAAATCTGACCTCTGTATGAACTCGGTATCAACATGTGATGGCTGGAAGGTATATGAACCAAACCTGGTTAACAGGTTTTGTTCTGACCAGAAGTATCTGCATAATTAAACAATGCTGAAATAATGTAGTTACAAGGGGTTTCAAATATTTAGAAGTATTGGGTATATGTCACGTAATGACACACATTCTTATCACAAACAAAATGATGTATGAATATTGACTAAAATGTAGCCACAAAAATAAGTATTTTATTCCCCATGGCTGGAAACATTTGCACATAAATTATTTTATTTCTTCCTTTCTGTTAGGAATCATCTCAACATTTGGTGTAAGAGCAAAAATGTAGAAATAAAAAAAAAAAGAAGGATAAGTTAGGGAAAAGAAATGGAAAGTGACAAATGGGAGATTTCCTACACGAGCCCATAAATCAAGAGGAACATGCAGGGCAGTCTGAGGCCTCACTTAAAAAGCCAAACTCCTTTTTTTCCTAACAGCCAAAGCTAACCACCTTCCTCCTATTACATGCACACAAACACCAACATGAACATGTGTGTTCTGCCCTCATATTTGCACAGCACAGTCCCCCCAGATGTTGTGTGCTGCAATGACATCTCTAAAGCTCTCCATTTGCCCTGGCTCCTACACAGCAGCCTGGCTTAATGGCACAGAAGCTGGTCTCATAAAATCACATACAGTTAGAACAGCGCAGGCTTCAAAAGCAAGCACAGAACAAACAGGCATGCATAAGTAAATCCTGTTCCTTTGCCCACATAAAAGCACATACCCTTTGCAGAGGACAGAGTAGTGCAGCTTTTTCTACAGGTAAGTAGGACAGGGAGATCTGGAGAAAGTGGTCCATAAAGAATTTGGTGATCCCTAAAAAGAGTAGAACCCAAAGTGAACAGTTTGTTTTGAAGTATTTTCTCAAAAATAACAGCATGGCCAACAAGAGAAACTATCACCAGGTAATATTTCTAATGTTTGACAAAAATGTATATATGCTTTATGGAAAGCTGAGTTGTTCTATTGTAGGGCTGTAGAGCTACAACGGTTGACTTAGAGCTGAAGAAACATGAGCTGCTGTTCACAACAGACCCAGAGACCAGTGGACTGATGAAGATCCAAAAGGACTTAGGATCTGCTTTCATTCTGAATATTCACCATCTGCTTGGAGGAAAAGAGAGCCCATAGAGTAGTAGAAAACTCTGTCAAGTGACAGATGAGACAGTGCAGCAGAAGTGTGTGCGGGCGTGTTTTATGTGTGTACTGATGCATACAGTGTTTCAGTATTGATCCTCAAAGCAGCTCCACTTTCTGAAAGAAGATCTGTCTAATGGGAAAACACACATTTACCCATACACACTCAAAACCAAACACAAAGTAGTTAAAATACTAAAAAAAGCCAAAATTATAATTATTTCCTTAATCTTTCAGGTGCCAGCAGACTCAACCACCTATTCCAGGCAGTTGCATAGTTTACTTATGTGAAAATCAGATTATCCATACAGTTTCCATCATTACATAGTTCTACCCATGCAATGTCCAGTAACCAAGGATGACCAATCCTCTCATCATACCTCACTGCTTTGTCACACATTAGCCTGAGAGGTCTGGACTTTCCATGTCACCAAAATAACTCAAAGACATGTTGTTTTGTTGCCTAACAACCGAAAAATGAAACAAGATGTCACCAACTGATATAACATCCAAATTACACTTTAAGTCCAAAAACCTTCCAATATCATTCTCACTTATACACAGTCTAATTATATGTAAATTATGTCTAAATAATAAAAAAGTATGCTATTTTTTTTCATTAACTATAACTAATTAACTAATCTTGGTTTTTATGCCACTAGGTTGTAGGTGACTTGTACACTAGAATCAATGAAGCTAGCTATAGTAGCACTAGTCAATTGCGTTAGATGATAGTACAATATTAAAGTATCCCACAAACAGCAACAGTATTGCTTTGAACAGTCATTAAAATCTGCTATTAATTTGATGTTGCTTACAATTGTGTTACATTACTGTGCTTCCTGTTTATCTTCTTTTACTGCCGTTGCTGTTGTGTAAAAACATTTTGTCAGCATTGATGCCGTAAGTGAAAGTAATTTCTGTCTGCTCCATGAAAACTCTACAATGCTGTTGCTTTATCTACCAATGGGTAATTATGTTTCACATAGCCTGTTAATTTGTTTTGACAAATAATGGCCTTAATATGTTCTTATTGACAGACTTTCTGTTTCTTATTATGGATGAGTTGTGTGTATTTCAGTCAGGGTGCAAGCAAAAACAGCCTTTTAGGACAACAACAGGAAGGCTAAATGGAGTACAGCCAAGCTGCTCTGTTTTTTCTTCCCTTTGAGCTTTCGACTTGTGCTATAAAACATGCTTTATTTGGAAATGTTGAAATCCTTCTGGAAATCTGAGAGTTAAGGTAATAACTCTACATTCACTAGGTGAAAAAAAAACATATTTTTGTAATGCTAAATGTGTTAACCGCTAAAATTAGATGATGCTGACAAAATGTAATGTTTCATGTGAAAATGTTATGAAATAATATATACACCAGCAACTGCTCTGTCAGACACAAAACATAAAATCACCTCTTCTCTTAATATCAATAATTAATGACCAATTATAATCTCAAGGATATAAAACTGTTTTGAATCTTTATATGTTCTTAAAATAAAGTTCTTAAAGTGAAAATCTAAATAGTCTAATATCAGTATTGGCGAGCAAAAGTTAAGAACCAGAAATTAGAAATCTGCCACCAAATTCTGATTGTTGTAAGAGTTTCTTCTTCTTGATATTGGAAAATTTAATTGTCCAAACTTTCTGTTCACAAGACAAAAGAGAACCTTAGGAAGACAGAAATGAGTCACCATGGTTATACAAAGGAGAATGATGGAGACCTGTCATCAGCACAGCTACTTTGTTTTGGTCATGCTTATGTTAACAAGAATGAACTAAGCAAAGTAATCATAAATTTACTGGTTTGGTAAACTGAATGTTTTTATTTTTTTATTATTATTTCTCCAGCGATGCAGTTTTCCTCTAACACACCTAATGTGTAACTTTAACACTTATATAAAACACCTTGAAGTACATGTAAGAACGAAGAACCCTTAGGGTGTTAGTGAACCCTGACTAACCTAGTAAGCAATCAGCGAAGAAAAATAGCAAAATTCCAGGAAATTCCTGTCAATGATTTCTCTGACCTTCTGACTGATGGGGAAACAGCAAGGATGTCTGTATTACAGCCCAAACAAAGACAGAAAATATATTTGTGCCACATTCCATATTTCGGCATTTTGATAAGATGTGTATAAAAAGAAAATACCCAAGTAATTCTATTGGAAATTTCTTGATGACACTGGATTAAGTTCTTCTGTTTGCTATTATTTGAATTGCAGTCAAAGACATACCAGCCTTGTCGTAACTGAACCAGGTGGATCTACAACACAAACAGACGAATACAGCAGTTGAGACAAGATGGACGGCTGCAATGCTAATGCCAAGGGATGAGGTAGAATTAGGCACCTGCATCATCCCACTCCATCCCCGCACCCTGCACCCCCACATGCTGCCCTCTCATCTGCCTGCCACTCTGTTTCCGCTCTCGTTTCTTTCATACAATCTCTCCACCACACAGCTCCTTTGATTGCCGTTTCCCGTGGGCATGCATGCTCACACGCACACATACAAAAACAAATACAACACATGCATGCATAAAATCTCAAACGCAGCCCTTCCCCACTGCTCAGAGACAGTTGCGCCAGCTGAGTTTTGATTTGGGAAGAAAAGTTGCCTCTACAACAAATAATGACAGCCACTCGAGGAACAGGCGGCGCACCATTATCACACAAAAACACATACACACACAGTATAAGGGAAATGCTAAACTTTAAGAATAAAACATGCAAAAAAGAACTCTTTAAAGCAAGTTTAATCACATATACACACAGGCAGCCACCCACACATAGCCAACACGAGCGCACTAGTGTGTTCACACACCCTCCCATTATGCTGTATAACCAAAAGGCATTCAGCCATTTCAGCAGTGTTCTGAGAGGCAGCCAAGTAAGAGGTCTGTCAGTGCATTAGCCAGCATGTAATCATAGTCCAACCTCACTGCAATTAGAACTGGTTCTAATTCTTCACTGGAAGCACTGCCTTGTCCCACCGTTAAGAGTTTACTTTACTCCAACAGCTGACAGACCCAACCCTGCCTCTCCTGGCATGGTTTTTTAAACTCACACACACTCAAGCACACCCCGACGAGCTTGCTCGCAAACACATCCACAGCTGTGGCTTGTCTGTCACCACGGGAGATCAAAATGGATCCGGTAATAGTCCCCCAGCCATGTCCCACTTGTGCCACATCAACCCTGTGAGTGTGGACCACAATTCACTTCTTAAAGTATGGTGCTTTGCAAAAACTCTCATACTCCTGGAAGTTTTCCACATTTTGCTATGTCCACAAATGCAAACTTCCAACAGATTTGCAAAGTTTTGTGTGATTGTGAAGTGGAAGGAGAATAGCATGTTTTTTTTAATGATATTTACATATAAATATTTGTTTGCAATGCATTTGTGCTAAAGACTGTAAGTATCCCCTTTTATGTTTTTTCTAATGGTTTTAAATTGGAGTTAAGCATGGACTTTGACGAGGATATTGAAGAAAATGACAAGACTTCAATTTCCTGTATTTACCTTTATGTCCAACTTGGACCAGAGTCCCTGATGTGCTGAAGAAATCCCCACCCCAACCATGTTTTCCTGATTGTTTCATCGCATTTTCAATATGGATCTAAAAGTTTTATTTTGGTCTTATCTGAACAGAACCCCTCATTCTGCCGGTTTGTTGCAAATCTATAAACTCTGACGCAAGATTTCTGCCATAAAGGCCAAAACTACTATTTGTTCTGTGAACAAATTCTCCCACTTGAGCAAGGACTCTCTGTATCTCGCTTAAGTTACTGTGGCTTCTTCTCTAAATATCACATAAAATTCGGATAAAACCCTATTAAGTTTACGGAGGCAACGTCACAAAATGGGGCAAAATTTCAAGGCTTGTAAGAACTTTATTGGCAAGGAACTGTAAGTGTTTCACAATCATGGCAAAGAGCAACAACCTCAAATCATGAAACAATTACAAAATACGTAAAAGCCTGAAAGCTCCTGGAAGTTCCTCGCAGAAAGAGGCAGGTGTGAGGGGCCCAGGTGGTAAGAAAGAGCCGCATTGGGAAATTGTCTAATGAAGACTGAGGAAGAGGGAATGCTCCCAATACTGATGGTATTGCTATTAGCCTGTGAGTGTGAGGACTTGGGTGTCACTTCAAAGCATTCCCCACTATTAATCAGAAGCTATCCAGCCCTCCAGAATAGGCCCTGCTGGCTCTGCTGCTAAACACCCCTCTTAACATCAACACAATGGAGCTATCATCACGCCCGTTACACTATGCCTTGGCCAGACAGCACACCTTTATCTCGGCATTTACATTACAACCTCACAGCCAATTAATTTACCTGCCACGTCTCAGGCTTAAGCACGTGGAGTTGGCAGTGGCAAGGTGGTGTACACAAGTGTACATTTCAGTTGTGCGCTGGTTTGTGTGTTACAAAGGGAATGGGGGGAGGGGGAGTCCACCTGGCTCAGGTTGCACCCAGCAGGCTGTGGGTTTGGCCTTGGGGGATCTTTATGAAAGCACCTGCAAGAAGCTGCAACCACAACACCACCAGCCCAATCCCATCCTGAGCTGGCTCTCACCTGCCATCCCCAGGCCGTGGCTTAGCATCCCCCCACCCCCGCCCCCCTTAGTGTTTCCCCTCCAGGCAGCCCTGGCAGACAACAGCCACTCAGCGACTCAACTGGATATCAGCAACCAAGACTGAGGATTAACTTCCACACTGGCACTGTCTCTTTAGTGCTAGATACATTAGATACAATGCTAATCCGTAACTTCTACTCTTTCTCTTTTGCTTATGGCTGCTGCGAGGGACAGTACTTTCTCTCTGTCTCTGGAAGCAAAGTAAGAGCCCACAGGGCAGAGGTGAAGTATTCGTTTTCTTTTAATCAGGGTAGTTGCCTATTGGCTCTCTAATAAAGAAAGTGTCATCTTGTAAATCTGCACATTCATTTTATACAAAGATGAGAGGGTTTACAACACAAGCTGCTCTCCCCCTCTAAGTGTCCTCTTGTACTGTACTGAGAGACTGCAGACTTTAGCGGCGCTGAAGGGATGAGATAACCGCTCACTGTTGTGAGAAAGGGCTCTCAAAGCTTTGTTTTTTTTCCTCCTTTTCCTTTTTTTCTCATTCTCTCTAAAGGATATAAAAAAGCTGGAGCGGCAGTTGCAGAAATAGTCCTGTTTCTATAATTAGATGTAAACAGATGAACCAGACTCTCAAGCTTTCTCTGTCCCACTGGCCCCACGGCCTCCTGGGAGGCAAGATGTGTGAGTCTGTGTGACATGCTTGTGCTGGGTGCATGCGTGGGGGTGTGTGTGTGGGCGTGTGTGTGTGTGTGTGTGTGTGCATCTTTTCTGTTTGAGATGCACCAGTAACTGTATAACAGCATGTGACAGTGTGCATCTAGTCTTGATGTCGCTTTGCACTGTCTGTCTGTCTGTCAGTCTGGTTGCATGTCTGTGATTTTTCTCCGTTTTCACCACACACACACACACAAGAGTCTATTCCATCCCCCCACCCTCGCTTCTTCCTCCCATCCCCCCGTAGGTCACTGGATGGGCACAGCAAGACGAGCTAATATGAGCTAATATGCATGAACCAACCGCAGACAAACACACATCTGTTGCTGCAGAGCCAGTTGTTTGCCCCACATCTCATGCTGTATTACAGAGAGGATGCAGTGTAGCCTAGTGGTCACAACAGGCAAAGAGGTCCAGATGAAAGAGAAATGCAAATTGGTGCTAAAAGTTATCATTGAAGGACCCTTTTTTCTGACATGTAGCTTCAGTAAAAATAAAGTATCTTCTTTCTTAATTCTAGACTAGAATTTTAATTTTTTTATAGAGCTAATATTTACCAGGTTTAAAGTAGCTTAAATCCATTATCTTAAACCATGGCTACATTTTTGAGAACATGGGACAGGGTAAGAGAGAATGTGGACATAGCTGGAGGTTAAAGATAAGGGTCAGCAAAACATATCTTAGTTAATAAAAGTTAAAGAAGCTGAAGAAATCGGTGAGACTGTCAAATTTCCTTTCGATTGACATCCAGGCATCTGGCTCGATGGTTTCAGGGCACTTATTACACTGGAATTCCTGATGTTAATCATCTCTATCTGGAATAAAGACCTTCCACACCCTTATTAAGTATGATGCATCTTGATTTGATGGCAAATCTTTGTACATCTCCAGCACTACTTTCCAAGGTTCCCATGACAGTGCAATTATGCAATTATCAATGCAATTATAAGATTATCCTCTGTACACACTTTCTACATACTGTTAGTAGTAAAGATAAACAGATAAACTGACTAGAATCAGTTGACTTTCAGCTTGCCTTGACAGGCACCCATCCAGATGAAAACTCAAGAATTCAACTTTTTATTGTTGAATAAAAAGTACATTTTTATTCAACTTACAGGCAATGCAATATTGCCTATATTGTATTTACAGGCAATAACTAAGTGCTAAAAGGATGCACCAACCCTCTTCAGATTGGATGTTTTTTAATGACTGAAGAAGACTCAAAGTTAGATATTTTCTGTATCAGTGAGGTGTTGTAATATGAAGTTGGGAGAAGAACAAAGGGCATAAAAAGTAAACTGCACTGATGTTGGCTTTTCATTTAGACTGCCACGATGGTAATTTTCCCTTTAGTGCTTTGTACTTTTGCAATTTTGATCACTTTGTACCTCAAACCTTTTGTTGCACTGGCGATGCTGTGAATTGGCCTAAGGTCAATTGCAGCAGATACTTATAAAGGTTGAGTCACAACAAAGTTGCTTTAATTTATCGGTTGGTCCTGGATCATGCTGTGTGTTAAAATGTTGGATGCATTTTTTGATATCTTGGTTAGGATAACTTTCTACATTATCCAAGGAATACACACAATAACTGTTATTTACATTTAGCAACACCAACCATGCTAACCCACTGTTAATTGATTGAGACAGTTTAAGATGTCTCCCTGATATAGGGATCTTCAAATTCAGGCCTAAGGGGCTGGTGTCCTGCAGGTTCAAATCAAATGATGAGGTCATTAGCAGGACTCTGGAAAACTTGACTGCATAGTGGGGAAATAATTCAGCCATTTGATTGAGATGCTTGAACCAACGTCCAAAAATTGCAGGACATTGGGGCATAGATTTGAGGAACCTTGCCATAATTGCCTTTTCTCTATCTTAAAATATTAGCGAAACTCTGTGATCTGATGTCACATTTGCTTCTAATACAAATAAATACGTGTTTGGAGCATCAAGGCCAGAAATAAATACTGTGAATGCCTCAGAATTCTGTGAATGTTTTCTTTTTCAAACAAAATGCTGTACAATAATAAAAATTCAAGCCTGCAACAATGATGCACACAAAAATTTTCCCAGAAAGTTAAAAAAAATTATTTTGTTCAGAAAATACTTGCATTGTTTGAGGTGCATTTCTTGTTCATTTTAATAGCATATTTCAATTTCAGCAGAGACAAACTCAGCCATTGGAGGGTTTAACAGTGCACCTGTCCCCACCTCACAACCAACCACAGGGTGCCTCAGCTGTGGAAAAGGAGGCTGGACATCTGGAAAAACCTAGGACACAGGTTTTTCCTGACACACACATGCAATCTCACCCACCCATGAACCCAAACACTGCCACACACATATTCATCCACTAACAACACTAACACTGACCGCAAATCAAGTGACAAAAATAAAGCCATTGCTGCCCCCACCCCCCTTTTTTTTCCTTCTTCTTTTCATTGAGCATTCACATTAACAAAATTGGGGAAAAAAAGTAATCTGGATTTTACGCATGAGCCGTTAATGATGTCTAACAGCTGTCACATGCAATACAGCAACGCACTGAGGTGGGCCTGGGGCGGCTTGATGAGAAGCCGCCTGATGTTGGGAGAGGGTCAGAGAAGGAGGAGTAAAGGCACACCAGAGGAAAAAGAAAAAGGTAACACAGAACTAACGTGGTTGATTTGGGGTAAATGAATCTGTCTATATGCCATTTAGTCAGAGGAAGTGAAATAAAACTACTGGATTCCTAATTCAGCTTCTCGCTTCCTTATATTTAGTTCATAATAGATGAGAGGGCTTTGAAATCCAATGCTCTGAAACCCAATAAAGGAAGGTATTTTCATACTCGTCACTCTCACCTGTAGATCTTCTTTGTGTTGGACCTGTGTGCACGCCCTACGCTCGAGGCGAGGGTTGTGTGGCACTGTGCCACATGGTGTAAGTTTGGGGAGGAAGCAGTTTGAAGAGCAAGTATCTGTTGTAACATGGCTGCTGAAATTCTCTCTGAAAGACAGATCTCAAACAGTTGGAAGTTTTCCTGATGACCTGAGAATTTTCTGAAACAGAGGCAGAATGGAAAGAAAAAAATATGTACTGAAAGAAATGTCCATGGCTTTATGGATCCTTGAGTATGCTGAAAACAGTTTACTCTCGTAGATAAAACTATTCACAATTATGTCAAGGGCTAACCCTCTCAACAATACCTGACCGGCCTTGCCAAACGTTTGAGTTTGCAGGAGTGTGGTGTCATGGGGAAGGGGACAGATGGTACCGGCAGTAGCAACTCCAGGCAAGGTGCTATTTCAGCCAGGTATAGGATGCCGAGCAACGGCGGACTCCAGTGACTGCCCTCCCTGAGCCGTATCATCTCACAAAGATCCACAAATGAGTCAAACAACAGGCCATGGAGGAGACCAAGTTAAATGAGTGATCTAAGTCTTGTCTTGCACCTTCTCCAGTTCATCTCACCAAGTTGCCTTTTGAGAACATCCACAAATCTTTAGAAAGACAGAATTGGGACACTTTTTTAGTAAATGTTGGTGTTAGGAAGCTACATAAATATGTTGGACAAGGAAAAAAGTGATGACATCCTCTATGTGGTATATGGCTAAGAGTTAGTCAGATATGAGGCCATCATTTTAAATAACAGATTGCTGCAGGATTTTAATACTACTTTAACCACACACAGTCCAAATTCCTTCAGGTTCACACATGACATTATGTCCTTTTCGCACATGCACCCAGGGAGACCTAGACCAATGTTCTCCCAATTCCCAACTCCCCAAATGATAAAAAGCAGTACTTTAGTATCTTGTCGATGCAGTTTTTTTGCATTGGGTTAAGATTACTGAAAGTAGTAATGGTTTGGTTTCAAGGTTTTGGTTGGGCTTATGCATGAGAGCATGACAGCAAAGAATTTAGGAACCTGAAAAGGACTGAGATTGGTGGGGCCTGAGAATGACAGGGCTTGCAAACCAACCTTGCCAATGGATAATTGTTCCTGTTTTTGCTAACTCTAGAAATTTAAAACAACCAACTATGACAAAGTTCATAGCCTTGGTATAATAAATGCAATAAATATCTGCTCTTTTGTAAGTTCAAAGACAGCTAAGTTTGTAGCTGTTTTCTCATTGTTGTGAAGTAACAATGACTGGGTTACTTCACAAAGTTTTGTCAGTTGAAGTTGTAGGATGAAGGTTAGAGTTGGAGACTTGGAGAAGCATTTGATAATGCACATGGGTGAATGGGACAGTGTTTTCAGTGCTTGATATGACAAATAAAGTTCTTTGTCATTTAAGTCCATTTACTGAAAGCTGATGAGGCAGACAGAGGAATCTGGGAGCCTCAACCAACATTGCTTTGAATAGTAAAACAATTTCAACTCAGTAGAGAAATAAGCAACAACTAACCTTTTTGTTTTGTTTGTTTTTTTGTGACAGTTAAATCACTTGGCAAGGCTTTACAACAGAATTATTTTTTTCTTTTTACCATAAGAGTCCACTTTGTTTAGGCAAAAAGCAAGTCTCTGATCTGGAAAAAACATGCAAGCTCTTGAAAACAGAGGTCACAGTTCATTAGCAAGTAAACCCAAGTGTGGTTCATTTACAATGGAAGCACAAATGGACAGTCAAGTAAAGAGAGAGATTGAAAATGAACTAAATGGTGAAAGTGACACATGATTTATTGACACATAGGTGATCTAAAAACTTATAAATTGTTGCAATTCCTCGCTCTAAGTCTGTGCAACTGACTTTATCTCTACTGCTGCATTCTTGCCTTGTATACAGAAAAACAAGTCTGGATAAGTCACTGACTGGCATTCTGCTCATACTGGGCAGCTTCTTGTGATAAAAACCAAAATGAGCAGTTGATGTAACTACATGCCATTGTCCAGACAGTTTGGTCCACCTTCAAAAATAATGGCATGAACATGGATCAAATCAAAATGAAAGTATGACATTTTTCACCATTTCTCTCCTGTTTGCAGCAAGTCCCCTAGACTGCACTGATCTGAAAGAAACTCTTAATATCCATTAATATAGCATTGTATCCCACTGATATGAAACTTCTCAGTTTGAGTTGCTAAAATCATCTTTAAATAAATCCAATGGACAGCCTTTCACTTCTCTGAGGATGTATTTCCCTTCCTACTCCAAACTTATGTCATAAGATATTTTGTCTATTACAGGTAAGATAATTGTTACTGATATCTACTTCACAGAACCTCACTTAAAAAAATCTGAGCTATGCCTTTGAACAGCACAGCTAAGAATTCTCAAGGACATAAGGTGGGTATAGGCTATGGCACAATCTTGTGCTCACAAAACATGAGCACTAAGGCCTTGAAACAGAAACCTCCCTTTCCTTGAACAACTGTTAACCACTCACTGAGGTTTGCTAACTCCACCAAAGACACCTATGTTTGAAGGATCTCCTCAACAATCACAGACCCATGGGATAGTCCTGCAATGAGACGTTCAATAAAACTCTCTGTAAAGTTATTTATTCCTCCTCTTCGGGGGGAAAAAGGGCAAAGGAAGAGAAGACGGCTAACATTTGAAGGGAGGGAAGGGGAGGGGGGGTCTAAGATATCCAGCTAGAACATAAAAACCAAGGGAATGACAGGGACATCCTACCAGTAAACAATAAAGGGGGTGGAAGGGACTGTTTTTTATCTTTAACAGCAGCTGTAAAACACACACCAAGCTGGGGTCTGCAACAATGGCCCAGAGGCAGAGAAGGGTAGCTAAAACAGAAGTGGCAGGAAGACCACTGCTTCCCAGACACGAGGGTCTTCCTGCTGGAAAGAAAGGAGACTGAAAAATTGGAGGGGAAGAGACTGAGAGGACAGCTTATGGAAAGAGGGAAGGACAGATGTAAAGGAAGGGGAGGCCGACCGAGGAAGATGACACAAATATGACCTTTGATTATATGGGGTGTTTAGAGCAGAGCCCTGAACCCCCACGCTGCTTTCACACAGCCACACCTCAGCCAGAGTGGCCTGATCAGAACAATATGGCTGAAAGATGAACCCGCAGCCATAAATGCCAGCAGTGGAAGACAGCCCCACTGTGTCTCTGCGCACTGACACTGCCCAACATCTGAATCCAGGGTTCACAGCCAAAGACAAGTCTGTCTCCAACTTTTGCGCTGGAGCCAATGGAAGATAAAATTTCTATTTCAAAGTCCTTGTAAAGAAACAGGCCAAATTAAACAGCATTAGATGCATTTAAAGGTCTTACTGTTTCAGAGAGTACACAAAGAGAGGAGCCGCTCCAATGTCACATTCCCAGAACACAGTGCAAGTGTAAACTATAAATCGACCACCTGGCGTGCGTTACAAATGACCCACTTGTAGTAGGTGAAGATGGACAGAGGCAAATGGGAGCTGACAGAATCTCCATAGGCTCTAAGCAACACGGTTCAGCGAGTAAGAAGGTGGGACTGCATGGCGGCGCCTGCTGTAGCCTAATTACCGCCAAACTTACAAGCCTGCGCAACAGAAAAAAAAAAAAAAAGAATATTTTTTCCCATACTATGTTTAAAATTCTGCAACCCTGCTGGGAACGATGCCAAGGAAGAGTGTTGCAGCTGCCGTCACTCTTTTCAACAGCAAAAGGTATCGGAAGCGCTCGCGATAAATACCTTTGCAAAGTCAGACGAGGCCTTTCATGGAGCCACATCAGAAACCTGCCTCTCAGTGCATTTTTACATCAACCCTGAAATATTCATGCTCTTTGTAAAGTATTCATGTGAACTAGTGTGCAAGTTAGTCCCCAGGGGCAGAAAGTGCAGAGAAGCCGAACACACTCAGCAAACACCACGCACGGTTTGTGTTGTTACGTTGCTTGCACACAGGTCACTCAATGGATCGCTAATGACCTGGCCCATCAAGATGAACAGCCCTCAACCAGTTTGACACCCTAAAACTCCAAACTTGCTCATATTAATTAAGGAGAAATACGTAAAAAATAAAAAAAAAATAAAAAAATACAATTAAGTAGATGAAATACAATAGACAGGCTCCAATAAAAAATACATCTCTATGTTCATTTAATTTAATGTTATTACTTGAGATGGGACTTGTACTTTTATTAAGACATTTAGATAATTTGCAATTCCTTCACTTTTTTGTTGTATTCTATATATTCTGAATGGTGATCGGAGGGTCAAATACTAATAGGTCAGATTTTTCTTTTCCTATTTAAGACATGCACCCCAACTAAGAACTCAAAATTTTTGGTCTAGATACACACATTAACAAGAGCATATATATATAACTCTGCTATTTCCATTTTCTGTTAGATTCAAAACTACTGTCTCTATAAAAGAACCTGCAGCACGTCTTCTTTTTGTTTCTTTTTTATTTGGTTACCCAAAGAATAAAATGTCTGACTCGGTCAAAACTGGAACTGGCAGGTCAGTCCTTAAAGAAAATTGGAAATCAATATTGGAGAGGAAAAGCGTAATTGGTGTATCTCTAATTACTCTTAAATAAATAAATAAATAAATATCTCCGAAAACAAAACAAAAAAAAATTATATTTAGCTTTGAGTTCAAATTACTTCAATGTAATAAAGAGAACCAGTTTCACAAAAATGCCCTTATAGTCCACTGAAAACGTGAACTTACAAACGAGAACAGTCTGTTTCAACATAAGACGTCTATTGTTTCAGTGCATCACCACCTGAAAAATGAAAATCGTCAATAATTTCAAATTAAGCTTCATCCCTCATCCACCCATTTGCATTATGACATGCTTGACATTTTCATATAATATTAAAACAATAAATCAAATACTGCAAATCAGCTGAATGTAATAGCAAAATAATTTTCATAGAACCAAGTACAGGTTTTGAAATCATGTGAAATTATGTCAGGCTGTTCTGTAAGTTAATTTAATCAAAAGCAGAAAATGTAAAGAATTTAATCATATTTATGTGCAGAATAACAGGGCCGCTTTTCAGTCCCTCCCCATGTGTTGATGACGAAACGAGGAGAACAATAAAGCACCTCTGCTGCTCATTGAACAGTGATGACATTTGGAGGATAGGTCTGCATGTTGACATTGTTCAATAGACACACAACGTCTGATTGGTGTAAGCACCTGCACCGCGCAACCAGCATTAGCCTTCGTGTTTCCAATGAAACATCTGCATGCAGAAGAAAAAAAAAAGGTGCACAAATGCAGCAGGCTCTCCGTGGATACATGAGCAATGCCAAAAGCAAACATGTGTGGTGAGAGATGAATGGTGAACGGCACCCATTAATTCTCCTGAATGACTAATTATGCTTCTTGTTTATCTGGATTTATTTATTTTTTAGAATTAACTCACAACCTTCACAAACATTTGATATGAAAAAAAAAAAATCTTTAGTCAGACTGCCACAACACTGTGGAGTGGAGCAAGATATAAAAGGATGTGAAATAAGAAATAAATAAACTGATGTCTAAAATGTTTGGAAATATGAGACAAAATACATATAGGAGGTTCATGGTGTTCTTATCCAACTGAACCAGCTACACAAATATTTAATTTTGTACAGTTACAGCCGTTAAAATTACTTGTAAGTGGCTAAATATGTACTAGAATTTTTTTTTCCAGAGCTGAGAACCACTCAGATGCATCATAAGCGTCTTTTTATAAGCTTCATTAGCATATTATTACAGAACAGCATTTTAGAAGCGAAACTGTTTGATGCACTAAATGCATGCTTTGACATAAATACCATCTATCTGCAAAATAAAAGCAATTACATCTGCAAAATTTGCTTTTTCCATATACTTTTGTGTATTTTTCATAATACTTCCAAGCTTAAATAAATCTAATGACTAAGATGCGTCAATTGTGGCCCTGAAGTGTTAAAAAAATTAATTGAAACTATAAATATATAGATTTGTTAATGTCTGCTTAGTTGGAGCTTTGCATGTGGAGTTGCTTTTCTTATGTGTTTTCCTAATAAATCTGCAGTGGTTCAGTCTAAGAGGTACATTTTGACTCTTCTTTTCATGCTCTCCTGTTTGTAAACGTGCTCATTTGGGTTCAGATGATGCCTAAATCACTTGTTAAACCTGATGCATGCACTGTGAACACATTTGCACCCAGACACTTCAAAGCCCAATGCAGAATGGGATTTTTCCCAAGGCATTGCTTGTATTCCTTTAACACCCCCATTAGCTTGCATTGTAGAGCATGAAGACCTTTCCACCCGAGCTTTATACCTATAATGTTTGACCTATAGAGGTTTTGGTTAAGTGATGGCGCTGGGGTGACACCTATGCGTTTTACGTGAAGTGACAGATTCTCCTGAATACATGCAAGATAGAGAAAACCAGTGCACGTATGATGTGTCTAAAAACCAGACCAGGTCCTTGACGGATTCTTTTTTTTTTTTTTTTTTTTTATTGCATGGTATTTTAAAATCATATCACTATTTGTTTAACAAAGCTGCCTTCATTATCTTTTGGAATAAGCTGATTCAAGTGTAGATTTAGATTATTTAAAAAAAACGTCCAATTAGGAGCTTAATGCAAATTTCATTTTATTATATCGTTAGTTTATGTTTGAGCAGTTAATTTCTGTCGGAAGTTACTCGCGAGAAGCAAAATCTATGTTTTTTTCTGCTTTGCACGACACCACACAATGCCCATATCACACACGCTGTGGTCGCATTTGAAACAACACAAACCCCCCATCAAGAGCAGAGAATAATGTCGAAACCTCCGTGGATATTCCACTGACCTGAGTGGGGAGCCATCGGTATGTGTGACGGGTAGTACTTCCCCGGTGGGAAATGACCGGCGTGCTGCACGGAGCTGTGGCCCGAGGGAGCGATCCGAGAGGCGGCTCGGTGCACCAGGGCGCCCCGGTCCGAGAGGAGGTGAGCCGGAGCAGCAAAATCCCGTCCTTCCATTCCGCGGGAATGTTTAGTAATCCGAAATCCGGACGGGGAAGGTCAGTGAAATCGGATGCAAACCCATAAAATAATCCTTTCTCTTCGTTGTCTATGTGTTGCATTCGGTCGATCGCAGGCTTCTCCAGCCAAAAGCGCAGCTCCCGATCATCTTTTCTGTCAGGACAGAGAAATTCAAAGCAACTGTCACAATCAGGGAAAATTAAAAACTCAACCACGATGCAACACTCTTCCGTTACACTCTCCTTTTATATTTTAAAAAAGGCTCATTGCCTATATGATAAAAATTATTATTTATTTAATTAAAATCTTTCCACTCGTCTTTGCATTAAAGCTTTTGCGGAAAAAAACAACAACCTGCCAGTTCGAGTGAAATCTCCTTGGCAAAGTAGCCACAACGCATGCAGGCAGCTAGCGAGGCGTCACTGCAGGCTCAGCTTCAGCTCTATTGATCAGCCTGGGATGCATAGGCCGACATGGCGAAGAACACACACACACACACCCCCACACACACACACACACCCCGACGCGCACGTGCACGCACACATGCACAACAAGCAGTCTTAAAATTTTTATATTCTGCACCATCTTTTCAGATAATCAATCCAAATGACGTCTGCAAATATCACTCCAAAACAATAAGAATATTGATATATAATATGCTTTTTTATATATATAAACTATGGTTTGCAAAAAATAAAAGAACTACCAGAGGATTGTGTTTTAAGAGGGGGAAATTATTGTTTATCCATTTAGGTTAAAATGATGGTACTCAGTCTACATGCCGAGGTAAACAACGCTGCCTTCCTTCTTCTCCTACTCCTTCCATTGTCTCGACTTGATGCAGACGATCTTCCCTGCTTCTGTTATCTCCACACTGTGTCCACGTTTTACTGCAAATTGATTTTAATTGACGTGAATGGGGAAAAAAATAGAATATTTTCCAATTTAATTTAATAAAACAATTTTTTAACAAATCTGGTGGATTAGAAAAGAATAAAAAAAATATTTTCACATATTGTTTCAACTGGAGATGAACATGAACAGAGTTCATAAGGTTTAAGGACATGTCACAAAGTAAGATAAATATTTATTATGAAAAAATATCCCTGCTATACATTTGGTAAGATATGCAGCAGCTCCTAAAAGGCATGCTATGCATGTGAGTGGGGGGGTGTGTGTGTGTGCTGGAGTGCACGCACATGTGCACACCCCTGCTTGAGTTTGTGTGTGTAGGTGCGTGCGGGTGTGTGTGTGTGAGTGTATGTGAATAACTGCACTCTCACTGTCTTTATCTGACTTGACCTATTTCAGGTCAGGTAATCAAATTGAGTAGTAAATACATTATAGTGACATCCTCTGACACAAAACAAAAAAAAAGGCATTATTTGGTCTAAATTGGAAAACAGTCTTCATAAAATGACAATAAAATATATTTTGCTGTTAAAGATGTGAATCAGACATGTCATTCCTTCAGAGAACATTGCCAGTCATTAAAAAAAAATAAAGCAGGCAATCAGAAGGCAGACCTGGGTTGTATTACCAAATTATTAGGAATATAATCAAGTTTTTTCGTTTTGTTTTTTTTGTCATGGTGTCAGTTTGAAGTCCCATAGGGCTACTTCTTCAGAAAAAAAAAAATCCTCTTGCAATAAATTTAATTATAAAAAAAAATGTATTTATGACATTTGTAGCATATGTGATTGACCAAAGATATTGTTGTTATTTTGACCATTTCCTTTCAGCTCTATCAGTACCCCATATCTCCAGGTGCAGTTCACAATTCAGAGCTAATGCAACAATAAAATCGCTCCAAATGCAAGGGGAGGAAAAGTCCGTCTCAGCTGAGAGGTTCCTGTGTTAATTTGTGTGCATGCATGTGATTTCACAAGGTGAGACGTTTACCAAAAAAAAAAGGCCACGCTGCAGCATTTAGGTCGTCGGTTTGTGGTCTGGAAGGGGGAATCCAAGGTGAATGGCCGCCCGTCAGGGAGGACTGCCTTTGTCTTCACACTGAGAAAGCGCTTTGCAGTCGGCCATTACCTCCCCCCTTTCGCCATGCTGTTCCTTCCACCCTGGATTCCCCAGTAATGAGCAAGGAATAAAATAGTTGACGCATTTACGAGAATTATGAGCAGCTACAGCTTTACGTGGTTCAAAATCTGAATTTATCAGTGTTTTCGGTTTGGTCCGTTTTTCAAACGTGACGATACGGCTTCGCTTACCAAATAAATAAATGTTTCGTTTTTATTTCTAAAATTAAAAAAAAAATAAAGTGTGGAATTTTTAACGACTGTCATCTGCATTTATAGATGAGCCGCGTGTGCAAAACAAATTATGACTTATGGGTCGGGTCTTGAGAAAACAAGCCGACCTCCGCGGGTAAGCTGGCCGGCAGAGAGTGCTCCTTAGCCGGTCGCGTTTGGCCATGCATTCCGCTCTCCTCCCCGGTAAAACCTAGCCTCTCGGAATTTAACAAGCTGTCGCAATTTACGAACACCACAATTTAGTAAAATGTACAAATAGATTATATAAATTCAAAATCCTTCTTACAAACGTTTTTTTTTATTTTTTTTTTTATTATTGTTATTTATTTTTCCTAAAATATAGATGAGTAAATGACAAATACGTAGGTGAAAAATTCTAAAAGAAAATGGAAGGTAATTACAGAAACTGCATCATGCAATAATAATAAAAATATTAATAATAAATTTAATAATAAATTAATGGTTATTCCAGAGGCTGGACACATCCTGCTTTGTTATTTGGAAAATTGTAACAATGTGCTGTGTGTAATGCACAGCATGTCACATCCAGAAAATTTGGACAAAACACAGCCTCAGTCATCTCGTAGCGAGGAGCCAGGCCCTAAACTGTTTCATTAAATTAAAATAAAAGAAATATCAAGTATATAAAATTACTACTTACTGGTGTGTTAAATCCTTGCATAACAATAAATTCTAAAATCACAAAACTCTGGGACAGAAGGTGCAAGTGCGACGCCCATTTAAAAATCAGAAAATGAGATTAGTGTGGCTAGAGTGGAATATCTCCATCTGAGGCTGTGCAGTAGTCTGCTGCTTCAGTCTGTGAAAGCAGAGGCCAGTGGGACTGGGGCTTCCGGCCTGGCTGGATTGCGGCTCGGATCTCCAAGCAGCGGTTTCTCTCCCGATGCAACTGCGCACCTCGGCGTCTCTGGGGCAGGGTAAACACGCCCTCCCATTGGTTGGATAAGTGCATGTTAATGGATTCGTGCCGCCCGCCCGCAGATTCGGCAGCCTGCGATTGGCCCGCAGCGGAAGCCAATGCCGTGCTGACTGACGATGGCAAACTGAGTGAAAAGCGCCAGATTTAAAGCGCCTTAATGGTGAGACTGTTCACAATGACGCTCAGTGCATCAGACCACAATCTAAAATGAACTATGAGGTCAAGCAGAGGCAGGGAGGGAAGGAAAGAGGAAGGGGGAGTTGGATGAATGAGGTCAAAACACAGATTAGATATATTTTTGGATGTTTATTTTACAAAAAAAAATCACAGTATAAAGAAAAAATATTTTTTAAAATGTAAATCTTGAATCTAATCAATATTCAGTCATTTGGAAATCAATTTGTGCATTTAACGTAAATAGAACATGGGATATGGCCGACTGCAATTCAAAAGGGCTCACCACAACCCTGCCATTCTCCATAAACCTGCCCAAGGCATAAGCAAGCTAAGCTAGAGAACCCAGAGCAGCAGCGGGCCTCCTTTTCTCACAGAACTTAGATCTCAGAACTTCATATTTGTTGCGCTTATCAAGAATGAGCCTTTTATAAATTTTCTGAGAAGAACATCAGTTTAAAAAGATTTTAAAGTATTATAAATTTAAAATTAGGATTTTAAGCTGGGTCTTGAAAAAGGATTTAAGAAAAACTGATGACCACAATCAGAGGAAAATCATCAGTTTGCAAATAAATTTGAATAAATAACTGACAGTTTGCTTGCAAGTACACACAAACAAACAAACAAATTACTCCTTCCTCACGCTAGCGAAATCTGGTTTTAAGTTGTACATCCAACATGACTGCAAAACCAAAATAGTAATTCAGAGAAATAAAATGCCTGCACAGTTTATTTACTTCTATTTACTTAAAGAGTAATGTGACTAATAGATTTAAGCAAAACTGATTCTGTGATGTGGCCAATTTAAATGTTGGTTTACTGGTAAACCATAAAACTTGGGTGCTGTCCACAAAGGAACATTTATTTGGTTTCAAAATCACCCACATCCACACGGAATCGTTTCCAGGTATGTTTTTAACCACCCTGAATCACAGAGAATATCCCAAAACTTTATTTTTACTCACTCAGATGTGTAAATAGTACTAATCATGGACTATGGGGCAAGCACATAAAGCCTTAGTTTATTGGTAAACACAACAAGAAAACGCATCAGCCTTCTTGTTTCAGCCAAGTTGTTCAAAATACAGAGGATTACTTGAAGTTGAATAATGAGATTCAGCAGCTGCTGCAGCACAACCAGGAACATGTAATCCGCTATTGTTGTTGTTTTGTATGACATATGTGTTTGGGGTTATAGGTCAGGTTAAATATTGGGCTAATAAGTCAGTGTTTTCACAAAAGATTTATTTTTTCTGTCCAGATCAAACTTTTACTCTGGAACCCATTAAAAAATGAAAACAACATTTAGGGTTCCCTAGAACATTGTAACCTTGTGGAGTGAGGCACAGATGGATAGAAACAATCCCATTTTAGAAAGAAATGTTGCCATATGGACGGGGCGTGAGTCTACTGAATGCACAACATAAATTTCCATCCACCCCATATTTGATTGGACATAAAATTTAAAAAAAAGCCTTCCTAACAAAAAAAAATTTAAAAAAAATTCATTTTTTTCCCGATTCAAATAATTGTGCCACCCTCTGACACAGTGGCACCCTAGGCATAGAGCCGTACCCATATCAAAACTTCGTTGCTTTCTGAGCCAGCTGTATTTTGTTGCCAATCAAAAATAATTATAGAGCAATAGAGATAATGACAATCATTAAAATAAAATGAAAATGTTACCTCCTCCCTACTTAATTTTACAATCTAAATCATAGCCTTTATATTCTTTGGTACAGCATGATCTTTTACTAAAATCCTTTAATGGTGGCATTTTGGCTACCTTGTGGCTTCAATTTTTGGACATCTATATACTATTTTATAAACATTCAAAGTTGTGTAATGCATTTATTTTATATAATTACTTCACAATACAATCTTGTTTGCACAAACCGTACTCTCCATAATCCCCTTGTCTTTTATATTACTCTTTATTTTTCTTCCAAGCAATCAGACTTTCTAGTAATATTTTAAAGTGGATGTTTAGGCATTTTCCAATTTAAAGGTCATAACGTTTTGCTTAAGTTTGATCTGGAGTTTTTTGGGGTTCACTAGAGATAAATGCTGGGGCATATGCCCCAATAAAATAGGTCTGGCAACACTTATGGAGATATTCCAAGATTACAAGGAGGCTCTGTGGCCACTCCTGACTTGGATAAACCAAGCTTTATCTCTTTGCATAAAATGTATGCATATTGTGCAATTTTAAATAAATATATTGCTTAAGTGAAGAAAAAAAAACAACATTTCAGCTATTCTAGTAAATCGAGAGTTAGAGATGTTTCAAAATGTTGTTCTTTCATATGCTCAGCCACTGGGGGATTTTTGACAAATACTTTCTAAACTAATCTGTTTAAAGTCTGCGATGAATCATTCAGACAAGACAGCAAACCCAATATCTCTCGATATGTTATTACCATGGACTTTGGTTATTGCTCCTAATGTTTACAAATGAATCCCCGTCTTTTGTATGTGGTGATCTGATTGGCTGGCATGGTGCCAGAGCATTGTCAGTCATAGATTGTAAACAAGACTGTGATTGGCTGTTAGCCAGTCCGCATTGGGCTGTCCGGGGAGGGGAAAAAAAGCAATAACTGGCCCCACCGTTTCAAGGCGTCCCTGGTTAGATGATGAAAGGGGATAAAATGGGACAGTTTCAAGGCGCCCTATAGGCGGACCCACACTGGCCCTGAAGCCATATGAGTCAAGCGTGAATCAAAGGGAATGCTGCATAGAGGGAGAATTTTTAGGTTGGATATTTAAAATAATCCAGGCTATAGTTTAAGCGTAAAGGTGGACCAGCAACGCTTTTATCTCTGTTTATATTTGTTTGAAAAAAAAAGAAAAGAAAAGAAAAAAAAAGGTGAAGCGAAGCAGTTCAGGGCAAAAGGAGCTTCACGTGAGGGCGCTGGGAGAGAAAACGTCTGTGGATCGCCCTGCTTTAATGGAGAAAATCTGCATGGAGTCTTTTCACCGTGTTAAAATGGGTCTGCATGATTTTTGCCGTTGTTTGGTCGGTGCGGTGAAAATAAAAACCAGCGTAATTTGTTAAAAGTCAGACTTTTTTTTTTTTTTTTTCTCATGCAGTTAATCGGATGATGGCGTTGCATGCTGTTTGTAATAATAGTCGCGGTTTGGCTGTTTGTCCGCAATTTCGGGGGGTACAGTAAAGTAAATGCAGAACTATTTTGAAATGTAAGTTTTGATCTATTTGTTATTTTCATTGTGTATGACTTCATTGCTAAAATTATGAGGGTTTTAATGTGCTTGGGGAAAAAAAGCTACATTATTGCATTTTGTTTTGGTTTCTGTGATAATACTGAATCACAAAATTAAAAAAGCAGCCAAAAAATGTTTACTATATAGTTTAATTGTATGGGTAATATCTGGGACAACATTATTTGCTTAAAAGAACTCAAAAGATGAAGTGAATAATTGCAGTGCAGGATAATCAGAGGTAGCCAGTTGAACTCAAACACATGATGTGTGTTTCATTTCTGAAATGTAGTAGTATTATATTTATGTATTTAATTATTCATACCATTAATATACTTCATTTGTTAATCACAGAACAACAAAATTATATATATATATATAGCCTATATATCCAGGCTTCATTGTAAAGCCTGGAGATATATATTTTTGTGCTCAAGATCCCCTCTATCTTCTCAAATATTGGTTGATTTTTATTTATTTATTTTTTTTTGTATTTGGAAGGTGCTGCAATTTTTTCATCTGTCCATGAGCTCTTGTCAAATGAGTGGATCCGGTGCAGAATATTCAAAGGAGGTGGATAGCTGCACATTTAGGAACACACAATGATGCGTATGCTTGCATGCACACCCACACGCAGCAGACTTGGTGATAATTAATACGAAGTGAGTGATTTCTTAAGAAAAAGACCAGTTTTATGACAAGAATTGTCCTTGATCAATGAAGCGTTGATGACTGACAGTCTCTGCCTCCCACCCACATCTGCCCACGGATAAAGGGGACTTGCATGTTTAGGTATAGACAAATTCATTGTCCTTGATTTCAAAGTATACAATTACCTAGAAGCTATTGGAGTACAATAAAAACTGTTGATTATATGTAACTTTTGACTACAAAGGGGATCTTTCTTGCAAGGAGGGTTAGGATGAGGGTGACTCATCATTCCAATCTAAAACGCTTACCTGATTTTAGATAAAAACGACAAATAATTAGCTGTCAAAATGTAAAGAAATAAAAACAATATCCACAATTGATTGTTTGATAAATTTTTTTTTAATCAAGTTACATCCTCCATCTACATGAAGTCTGAAGAGGAAAGCGGATAACATTCGACCTGCATGATCGTGCTTGTGTGAGTGTTTGTGCGTGAATTAATGTGGTGTAATTTACTATGGAGAGATATATTTGGAGATTACGTAACACTGAGGAGAAATGTTTGTAAGATACACTTACTCTTTATTTGTTGTTATGCTTATTATGGCTTGGCATAATCTAAATCTCTGCAATGGGAGGAGGTAAGTTCTTGGGCATGTGTGGAAGAAGAGGAGGGGGGTCCTACACAATAACTGCTTGAATTGTAGTGGCATATGGTATAACCAGAAGCCTACCGAAGACCGGCGGTGTATTTAAAGCTGCGCCCTGCATGGACCTGCCTTCCCTTTATTTTTTTCATTATTTTAAAAACATGCTGATTTTATTTTTAGGTTATTATTACTTAAATGTAACACATACAAAGGGGCATCTGTAATACATTGCTGTGTAGGTACTGTGCCAGAAGACAATCAGTTTATTCATATCATACGTCCTGTGACTGGAAACAAAAGATCATTGGAAGCATTGCCAGTACAGCCAATGTATACAATGGGAAGACAGATCAGGGCCTACACACACGCACACACACTTGCGCACACACATTAAACTAAACAGACATTATTATTTAAGTAATAGAACTTGTATTAATTATTTGCAAAGCAGCTGTTAGATATCCTCTCATTTGATTTTCAGTTTTAAGACATAAACATTGTTTACTCAACCCCTAAATTACCAGAGTATTATATAGATTTCACCTCTGGCATTGTTATGGGAATTTTCATGTAAATTTTCTATGCCTTTAACATAGCAATTTCATACACGCTCTTTTTTTCTGATCGTTTGAAGCCGTACTAATACAAGAGATGAGTTCTGCCACGTTGGCAATATTTAGATCAACTTAACCTACAATCTTTGAGTCTGATCATGATGTCATGCAGGCGTGTTGTTACCATAAAGGCCTTGTTTTACAGAGGACAAGGCATTTTTGTGTGGAGTGATTGATTTCTCACACAGCTGTAGGTTGGAGAAGCATTGCAAAGGCATCAGATAGCTGAACCAGCAGCAGCAATGAAGATCAGTTTTGGACTCTCTGAAACAGCTCTGCTAAGACTTAAGTATGCCTATGGAAAAGCCAGATAAGTTGATTGGGCATTTTATTTTCAATTACCCAAGCTTCTGAATTTTTGCACAACAACCTGGAGAATTATCAAGGCTGCTTATTAGCAAAGTTCTCCAAAAATAAAGCAATACAACATTATTATTAATATTTTGGGGGCTGAAAGGTGTGAATAAAGACCCGGCTATGCACTCTTAATCTCCCTAAAATATATTAATGCAAATTTTTATTTGAAGGATAAACAAGATTATCAGAAAATTTCACAAAGCAAAATGGGGTTTTCACCTTGAAACAATGATTTACAGCAACAGATAGAGGTCTTACAAGTAAACATGTTAAATGGAACAAAAACGCTGATGCAAATCTAGGGTAAGAAACATGACAAAAGGTTGGCATTAATAAAAAGTACCTTAATTGCTGCTTTGCTTGAAGAAATTAAAATCTCAAAGAGGAGCATGTTTAATGTGATAAACTCAAATTAGAGCTAAGTAGTGGAAACAGTGCAAAACTCTAACCTCACTGAAAACTGTTGCTGAATCGCAGCCTCCCGAAGAATGATCAATATGTATTCAGTTATTTACGCCTTCCTGCACGGCAAGCTGTTGCTTTGATAACGTGTAGCTTGGTTGAGAAGTAATTAAAAGGCTTAGCATGCACTGAAGTCAGGACATGTTAACATGTCATTGACTCTGAAAACAAGCAGAATAATCTGAATAAAATGAAGCATTCATGCAATGCCATCCAATTTAGGGGGTTAATGGTTAAAATAATAAAAAATGAACAACACATCTTCCCTTCTGTGTGTTTCTCCCTGTCTTTGTTTCAAGCTTCTATAAATCTAAACCCATCATCAGTACAACAAATCAGTTTATGTGACATGTATATTATTTTGCGAATGACGCATCCAATTAAAAATGTCCTCTGCAAGACCTAAACCAGTTTTTCTGGTAGCCATTGTGCACCCCACTCCTCCCCAAACCCCACCTCTCTTCCAGCAGATGGCCCCTCTGTCATATTAATTTCACATCCCAATGGCCAATTGCGACTCCAACATAAAAGTGATGAGCCGTGTTTCAGCGCCCCGGCTGATACCCAGAAATCCCACAGATATGGTGGCCTTTAGTTTTATTTTTATTATGGATTTTCAACAATGCAGTCATCGTTCCCATCGTCTACCTGACAAGGGTGCGATGTCTGCCAAGAATAACGGTTTAAATATGCCAGATCTTTACAGCAAGCCATATGTGGAGGACAGACAAACAAATATTGTCGCTTCAATAAGAAAAATGTGCTTTGATAAACCCAGTAACTCTTTGAAAAGTTTTAATAGGTCCAAATCATATTGCCTTTTGTACACATAGTATTTTAAAATCTTTAAATTAAGCAGACCTTTGATTCTGATCTGAACCAATCAGGCAATACATAATACATAACAATTTCAAAACATGACAAAAATTAAGCAGAAATTTAGAGGGGTGAGCGAGTATTATGCATTTTCCAGGCATATAGTGCCATTTTACAGCAAATCAAGCTACTATGTTACCTTCAGCTCTTAAAAAATGTTGTATATGTCAAACATAACTTAAGAAATCTGTCTTTGCAATTTGACACCTTGAAATTGGCCTCTGTCATCAAAACCATTTTCCTTTATTTTGCTGTTGACAACCATTTTTAGGTGCGTTGAACTGAAAAATGGATCGTATGATGAGCTAATTGCTGCTGCCACTAGTTTGGTGGAGCTGTGTGGGGAAAGCGCAGAGGAGGGTGGAGCTCCAAGGAGCTCCAGTTTTACATTCAATTGTTTCACCACATGTGCAGCCAGCGTTGTAGTCAACTGTCTTTTTAGGGAGAAATAGCATAATTGTGAAGAAACAAGCTAGAGATTGACTCAAAAAGGTTAAGAGTGTGACAGACTGATTCGCAGAAATAATATTTTGAGATTTATTACTGTGGAGTAGTTGAATTCTCATGAGAAAAACACAAGCTGATTATGTGGATTAAGGTAAGAATCGCTAGTCATTTGGTGACAGAGTTGTTGGTAGGTACTCATGCATACCTTTGTAATTCAAAGTGACAACGCTGGTCAGAACTGGAGCAGTTATCACAATGTCCATCTGAATTCTGCAAAAATGATGGTATATCAAAGTACTGGTTTTGTAAATCAATTGTAAATTTTCTTCTGTGGTGAATTATAGCCAGGCTGGGTATTGATATAATTTGGCAACTTCTCGCCTGCATTCTCAGCTGTCTTATACTCACTTTTTTCTTTTCATCCATACCTTTTTACATCTTTATTCTGTCATGGAAATGATAAGAATTATCTTTATCAAGAACAATTTACACAATTAAAAATGAAAGCTTGTAAAAATTCTGAAATATGATGTTCAATGAGTCTTTTACTTAAGTGATCTGCAGATGAAAATTGCAACCTCAAATAATCTACTTGCATACAAAAGGGTAATGTGGTTTATGATGAAAATACATTTGTATTTCATTTGATGATATACTAAATAAGGCGTACAGAAAGACTGTATTTTTCTTGGCTGAGGATGACCAGGATTCAGTATTCTCTCTCTCTAGAGGACATTATACATGGCTTAGATGAGAGAGGATAGGATAACGTGTAGTGTTGAGTGAGTGGCTGCACATGCTCATTAGAATCATTAATCACCAGGGACAGAAATGTCTAATGATAGAGGGAGGATGGACTTTGCCAAGGGAGGAGAAAAAAATGTGCGACAGAGATGAAGGATTCCTCCAGAATATTACATTTTGTAAAAAAAATAAATAAAAAAATCTAAGCATCTTTCACATCTGTTTAAATTTACAGAATCTGTTCTGAGCTCTCCTGGGTCTGGCAACTTTGCCTGAATTGCCTGAAACAAAAAGAACAGTGTAATTAATAACAACCTTCATTGTCATTTTAAATTGACATATAATTCTAATTTAATATGACATTCTCACTGGAGGTGTGAAAGATAAGTGGGCTGGGCCAACTCCCTTATGTGGGAGGGGGAAGAAAATCCTATCTCTGTTGGAAATCAAACGAGTGTGTGACATTTTCTCACAAACATTTGATTGTGAGCTAAAGGATTCCTCTTAAGGGGCCTGCATTCACTGGATCATTCCTTCGTCACCCACTGCTGATGGGAACAAACTGAGTCTCAGGCCTGTGGAGAGTTGGATGGAGCCCTGCAACACCAGTTCTCATTCGGTGAGAGCAAAAGGCCCTGAGCATGGACGTCCCTTTGCGGCAGCAGAGGCTCTGGTGATTTTTGTGTAGGGCGAGGGTAGGCTGTTTGATCAGCACATATTTTTAATTGGCTCCAGGCCCCCCTGGAGTTTCAGCTCCGCCATGGAGTAGATTTCTGCTGCACCTTTCCTAATTAAAATTGTTACAAATTCTAGACGCATCATAAAGGATTAAATGAGAGCTTTGTGTGTGTGAACCTATAGTAACGTGTGTTTTATCCACTGGTGTGTTTATATTGCCCTCCAATACATTACATGTATTATTTCTCTCTTCCATTTTTATGGTTCTCTCAATCTAAGGTGTTTACAATTCCCCAAGAAAACATTGAAATGGGGTTTTGTGTTTTTACGCCAGTGAGGTTTTTCGAATCTCAGTCTTAGATTTAAACATCCTCATCTGTATCTAATCGTGTTTAAGTTTCAGTTTAAATTTTTATTTTTTGAACGAGAAATGGTCAAAGGCAGCCAACAGTCCTTAAAAGCAGTAAGATAACTCTTAAGGTTTGGACAGAATCTAAAGTTGTGGATTATGTATTAATTTTCTCTAAATTGATTCACCACATTGCAAAGTCACATACTCTCCGAGTTGACATGAAATTTAGCAATAAAAAAAGTACCACCCCCCACAGAATACTACCCTGAGTAGTGAGCCCTATTTGGTCAAAAACTCTGCTGCTGCTCCATATAAATAACTGTAATCTGTAATCTGGGTCCACAAATCAAATTAGTCTATAAAGGAAATCCAAATATAACAATAACAAAAATAGAAATACTTTGAACGTGAAACCCTCAAATGTTTTTGATTTGGAGTAACTACGTGGATTTTTGAGTAATTTTTGAATTCACATCTGCTTTGCTGATCACAGTGGATCAAACTAGAGCGGTTTATCTTGCTTGAAATATCTCATGAGAAACAAACCGTGAAACTCCATGGAGAATTATTTTGAACGACTTGGGAAGCAAATCATCTCAAAATATTATATATAACTTTGGTAGAGCTTTTTATGGCGTCGACATCCTTTCTCAGTGTGAAACAGAGATACTGAAACTATTCTGCTGAAGCTGGTGAACCGCAATTTTGGGCATGCAGAAAACGCGGTTTCAGTGCCTTGACAAAGAAGGCTTAAATCTCTTAAATATCTAACAGTGCCACTTTGGCCTGGGGGAGAAAGGAAACAAGAGAGTGATTCTTTGCTGTGACGCTGCAAGCTTAAGTTCATAGGACTGACCATAGAGGGGTTTTATGAGTGGGCTCTGTTCGAGAAAACATGTGGCTGAGGCCTTTAACGCATGCCCCTGCTACAAACACTAAAAATCATATGACAGAAAAAGTTACTACTATTTGTGAAGCTAATAACCATATCTGATCACAGTTTAGAAGGAATGTCTCAGTTAGAGCAATTGTAAGAAACTCAGTCACATTCAGGGACTCTAGTTATTGTGAATAACTGAACAATATTTCACATCTATACATTATATGAAGTGTTTGTTAAGGGTATCGGAAAGTGTAATTGCTCATATTTGCTCCATGCAAGAGTGGTAGACAACAGAGAGGCACAGCAGGAAAAAAAAAAAAACACAAAGTGCCAAATAGATGGGAAAGATGAGTGAGGGTGGGGTGTCTCCTCAACCATCGCAGGCAGCTTCCTGTCCGGAAAAAGTCTATTCATCATTTTCACGTCTTAGCGTCATGGCTTACTTTGGCAATAGCCAGAAATGTGGCAATGATGACACCGAGGATTAATGAGGTGCAGGTGGGGGTGGCTAGCAGGGGTTTTGAGGTTGAGATGGTCAAACCAGATGTGGCGTAAGTGGGGCTGGGGATGGACTGAGGGGAACCCGATGAAGGTCACGGTGTTACTCATTGCCCCCATTCCATTTGCACACACACATACACCCACGCACCCCGGCACACGCACACATGAATGTAGGTCATTTACAATGACCAGATTGTATATTCATGCAGACACATAAACACTGCTTTCCACATGCTGCTACCCTTCACAGCGCAGCCGTACTCACAATGTAGACACTGGCCAGCAAAACTTCATTACACTACAACAGCGTTACAAAGACAGAATGCTGTATTAAAATAATGCTAAAATTGTAATGAATGGGGTGTATTGTGCTGCAGGAAGAAGGATAAAAAATGAGTATGAGTCAAATATCTGTGTGGTAAATATGAGGTTACAGCTGGCAGTCAGCACTAATCTAGCTTTGGAGACTGGAGACTGCTTGTATTATAACTCCCAGTCCCTTTATAAGATTTACAATGAAATTACAAACTGAAGTGAATAAAAGTTTGAGCCAAAATAACTAGCAGCTGCTTGCAAATATCTTAAATATAATCAAGTATCCACATGTCAGAACTAGTGAAGTCATAAAGCAATACTTTAACATAATAATACTTTTTGTCATTTTTTTTCCCTAGGAAATATTGCTAAAGCAAAACAGGGGACTAGGTAGTTAGAGAGAAAATTGTAAGAAGACATGAAACTGTAATACGAAAATAAGCAACTATAATCCAAATTGTCAATAATTAAAATGTTATTTTAATAACATATTTTCCAGCTGCAGTACACATGTACAGCCTCTGATAAATGCCACCGATCATATTAATAGTACTCGTTGTGGTGTAATGCCTAAAACCTAAATATGCTATTTACAAATTGCCAGAATAGAATAAGTAAAACTAAAAAAATACACACATATTTTTTTAGAGACTTACTAATAGAAAAATAAAAAAAAAATCTAAGTTATTTTCTGGCAGTTTGACTGAAATTTAGTGTTTTATCATTTCCTCTGCAGTGACAGTTCTTGTATTAAAGGTGCCCTGGGTGAGTCCCTACTTCACCACACTCATTTCACAACAGGAGATGTTTATCATTATGTTTATACTGGCCATGCCCTGCTTGGCCAGGTTTTCTTAAACTGTCATACGGACACTGTTCCTCTAAATGCTTTTTTTCCTGTTCATATTATTCACAGAGAGTTTAGGTACAATGTGGGGCTCGATATGTTCTGAGAAGCTTGCCTACAGATGTCACATAATCCCATTTTATAATCAAGTTTCTGAAGTCATAGTGACAAATCTGTGACACGCTAAGGCTAAAACATTACAGTAGCACTGCCTCTTCCTATAATGTTTCTAGACTGTTCTTTTAAAATTATCCTGTTTTAGGAGGGTAAACTGCACCCAAATGTTTTCATTTACATGGCGCAATCTGTTTGATGAAGCATTTGCATTTAAATTTGCATTCAGACTTAAACTAGGAGAAAAGAACTAGCAGAAAAAAGAGTGACAAGTAAACCATGAGGAATACATGAGCTTGTCACAGAATTGTGAGTTTCTGTATGTCTATATCTGAAAGAATGAAGATATGTTTTTTATTATCCAGAAGCCACTCCTTGACCGCTAATGCATTCTGCTGCTCACAAAAGCTTATCTGTCTCATCAAGAAATAAAGAGAAAAAAAACAAAGAATTTTTTTTAATATATACAGTATATATATATATATAAATGGGTTACCAAAAATAACTCCTGCATAGAATTTTAGCTCATATATGATTTACGGTCAAAGGCTTATGAAAATCACAATCAGAGGAGGAATGTATGCTTCCAAAAATGTCATTAAAAAGTGTCTTTTTCAATTGATTACTTATCTGTAATATTTTTGTTGTTACATAAAATGCATAAAGGACAAATCAGAAAACAAAAATAATAAGTTCATTCTGATACAGTGTATCAGAACATACAGCTATAAACTTTTTTATTTATTTATTTTTTTGTTTGTTTAATGGAAATTTGTTTTTCTATCTTTTAACAATGTCGGTGATGCACCCTTGTGCAAAAACACGCTTGCTTGATTTGGTTAAGATGTATATATTTTCTTAAATATGAGTTTTGAATGGTACCACTCTTTCCATGTTGGGGAACATAAACCATACAGCGTAGTTTGATTATTTTTGTAATTTAAATTGTCTTGCTGAATCAGTCAAAGCGGATATCACAATGGATGTCAAGTTAATTAGTACATGTTTACCAGGTACACCACCAAAAATGTTCAAACTGGAAGGGAACTTTTTTTTTTTACTGAGTTGCAGCTTCCTTATGAAATATGAAAATCATTTCAATTTGACAATATACTTATTCCTCTTAGGCAATCAAATTTTGACATACTAAATAATCATTCCAGGCTGTTTTAGAAACAACAATGTTGGAGTCAAAATTGATGTTTGGTTCACTTTAGATAACTTGTTTTGTTATTTGCATCATGTTTCTATTGAGAACTCAGATTTGGAGTTACACTGCACATAATCTGTTCCATGATTTGGAGTCATTCCCTGTCCTTGATTATATTTGGGACATTACATGAACTCTGAACTGGAACTATGAAGACTTGTGCTTAATGTAGGGTTGGCCCAGTGTTTACTAACTTCACATGGAAAGAAGGTTCTGAAATTTGAAAAAATTGTTTTTTCATGCTGAAGCAAACAGGTAAAACAAGGAAAGCAATTTAAGACATTTCCTGCACTCCAATCATGACTGGAATTCCACTGCACGTGTACATGCACTCATTAACGGAGCAGTGAGTTAGAAATGATACACTTAAAGAGACCTGGACACATTTTGAACAGGCACACTTTCAAAATTATTGCCAGACTCCCCCTTGTGGCAAAACAGAACAAGCGTCACAGAAAACAGTCTAAACACAGGGACAAGCCACGCTTCAGAAAGGACAGCTGAACTGAAATTAGAACCAATTGTTATATCAAAACGTGTCCTTTCTTCCTTTTCTCTGCAGTCTGCTCTGTGTAGCATATCCCTGCTGGCACGAGGCATACTCTGAAGAGTGTGCTTCTCCCAACTCGGTAGCTGATCAGAACCAGGTGGATGTGGCCTCCATGTGCTTTCCATTTGTGCAGGATGTAAATGGATTCAATTAGATCCAAATGCACAACCTGTCAGCCAGGAGGAAGTGGCAGACTTTCAAAGGCCATTAGATTATGGACAGGATTTGGAATACAAACTTCACCGGCAGAGGATTGGGCCGTTAAAACTGCTGAAGATATTCAAGCTTGAATGCTGAGTCTGCAATATCTACGTGGATGCAAAGTGTGGACATTTCTTTTCCTCAACACCATCTACTGCTGCCATGCACGTGCAATTACATATGCAAATGCAAACACACAAACAGTACACACAAAGCCACATCATACCCTCAGATGTGTTGCTGGTGGAGCCGTGAACACGCCTGCATTGCAAACAGGGACTCCCACTGCTTTAAGCTCACATGGCTCCATCAGTCATGGCTGTTAAAAAAAAGGCGAGCCATAAAAATTAAAGACTTTCAGCAGGCTGACCAACTGTAACACATTTCCTTTGTTTTGATAGGGTGGGATGATGGGATTTCTAAATTTAACATTCGGTTTCACACGCTCATCTCTGTAATTGTGTAAAATACGACTTAATGTAACAGGGCTGAGGCTAGAAAGGTGCTGCAGAGAGGAGTGAATAAACTGTGATGTTTTTTCACACTGTTCTAAAGAAAGCTTTAAAAATGGATTTGCCTGGATAAAATGAGAAGGGAGGGCAGCTGCAACAGAGAATTTACCCACAAGAGAGGTCATACCACAAGAGACAAGGTTCAGTAGAGGGCCTCAACTTTACCGGCCTGCTACAGAAGTGAATCAGTGGGATATTTCAAAGCCATTATAATCCATCACTATTGCTTAAGACATCGTAATGAGCTCATTAGACAAAATGAGCATCAGATTGATCGCAAAATGGAGCAAGTGAAAAGCAAGACGTAGAGAAGCAGAAGGTGATGGAGGAGAAAGGAAATAGATCTCATGTATCTTCTTAGATAGAAGAAGCAGAGAGGGGGCTTTTATAAGGTAATTATTTGGGTTATTGTCTGTCTATTTCTGGAAGTAACACTGATCTGTCTTGGATCACATTTTTATATTTACACAGGTGCATCTAAATACATTAGAATGCCACTGAAAAGACACATTTTTAAAATTAAATTTTAAAAAGCTGCTGGAATATCCCTATAGTTGCTATTGGAATGTATAAGCTCTCAATACTCTATCACAGTTTTTTTTTTTTTCCGTTTTGTTTTGTTTTTGCATAAATTACTGCATAAATGCTGTGTATCAAGGACACAATTAGGCTGTGGGTTGAGCTGTTATGGAAGCTCAGGTTACTTTATTATCAGCCTCCAGTGTTTCTGTACTGTTTGGTTTGCTATCTCACATCTGTCAATTTCCTCCCCTGGTATTGATAAAATATTTTCATTCATTCATTCATTCATTCATTCATTCATTCATTCATTCATTCATTCATCCATTCATCCATTCATTCATTCATTCATTCATTCATTCATTCATTCATTCATTCATTCATTCATTCGTTTGTTCATTCGTTTGTTCGTCTTGACAAAAGTCCATAGATTCTCCATGGGGTTTAGACCAGGCCATTGTGCTGACAAATCAAATATAGTGAAACTATGGTCATAAAACCAGGTTTGCTACTTTTGACGATGTGGGCAGGTGCTACGTCTTGCTGGAAAGTGAAATTGACATTTCCCTAAAGTTTGTCTGCACAGAAAGACATGAAGTGATTTGACATTTTCTGCAGAGACTTTGGATTTGATAAAGCACAACAGCAGCTAACATGACTTCCTAAATCACTGACTGAAAACGTTTTCCACTTTTTGTACTTCCCCTAAACTTTCTATTATTAATGTTGGCATTTGTGGGCAGTTAGCTTCTCTACCATTCACCATTTGTGCTTTACTTTTCTTGTGGAGAGTTTCTGGAGCAACTGATGTTCATCGCAGAAGTCAGCAGTATTTCCCTGTTATTGTGTACCCCACAACATTACATTTCTGCATAAAAGTATTTTTAAGCGGCATTTTATAATATCCTGATTTTAAGAAACTCAATTTAAAAAAAAAACAACACTTAAAATATGTTACTCTGTATAATTAGTTTCTGTAGATTAAGAATTTCACCTTTGTGAACTTAAAAAAAATTAAATAATTAAGCCATATATGGTATTCTAATGTATTGCGATGGATGTGTACATAGTTCAATTCACTATCCAATATTTTTGAAAGCAGGCTTGGCTGTATAAATTAATCAGACAGAAAAGGTGTGAAAATATAAAGCAAATAACAATAAAACAAATTCTAAAATTAAAAAATATTACCCTGTGGATTATGAGATTTTTGAAAATATTTTCTCCCAGAAAACTGCATGAAGGGCTGCTAAAACATCAGTGATGTGAAAACACTACTGTCCCAAACTACATTTAGAAGTAAGAAATATGTACACAAAGGTCAATACTAAAGCAGAAACAACGCACTCCGTTTCCATCTACAGTGGAACAGATGTGCTCGCAATTCCCAGCTGTTGCCAGATGTGGATTCAAAACCATCTGCGTGAGCTGTTGCTCGGTCTGTGTTTGTTCATGTGTGTGTTTGAAAGGAAGAAGGAAGAAGGAAGCCAGAGTAGAAATCTGTGTCAGATTGAGTAATGTTCCTGTTTTTGTTTGTTTGTTTGTTTGTTTGTTTTAATTTTTATGATTTGATACTGACACCATGGAGTTGATCTCGATAGCTCCACTGTTCAAGCTGGCTGTTTTATAAGGGAAAAATCTCTGAAAGGTTTAATTAGTGGAACATAGCTTCAAGTGTGTTCATAAACTTTCATGATCTTGTCACAGTTTAATCCAATTAAAATGCAGAATATAAACTAGAGCTGCACAGCACAACTGCTGCTATTCATCATTCATATAAGGTAGGAAGAAAAATAAAAGCATACCTTTCTGTTTTAATGCATTTTTTTTTTACAGTTTATTCATTGGAAATGGAAAGTTTCTACCCTCATTGACTGTTACCATTTCTGCATAAAATTTTAAGTTTTATGCATAAACAAGATAAACCAATAATAATCAAACTTACTTTCTTGTACTCACTAAGAAAGTATTCATACCCATGAACAGTTCCACTTTTTGGAGAAAGAGCTGGGGGTTATGCCACACACCGACCCAAAATAAAACATCGCTTTAAATTTGAAGAAGACTAATGTATGATGTTCTAGTTTTGTATTTGAATTCAGAGCCCTTCAGTCAATCAAAGGGTCTGAGACATCTTTTCTGCAAGCCTTTTGGCACACACCTCCAAAAGCTTTGTACAGAGACCCTAAACGCATTTTATTTATTTTTATTTTATTTTTTTTAAATAACTCTTGTTTAGCCAGATTAGATTAAATGAATCTATGAAGATTAAATTTTGCTGCAGATTGAACTTTGACCAGATCATTCTGACACATGAATTATGCTGGGATCTGTTTGTATGTTTTACAGTCACTGTCCTGCTGTAAAGTGAACCTCTGATCCAGGGTCAAGACAAGAGCGAGAGCAGGAAGGTTTTTATATGTTTTAATGAGTTTTACTTCAGTATTTCCTTGTATTTAGTCAGCTTTCCTGTAGCAGCTGAAAAATGTATCCTGACAGCATGATCACTTTTGGAACTGCCTTGTTTTGTAGTCTATCTTCTATTAAGGCCAAATTAGAGGAGTGTGTGGCTAACAGTTGAGCTGACAGAAGACTTTCCCTCTTCAGCTGTGGATCTCTGTAGCTCCTCCAGAGTTATTATGGGCCTTTTGGCTGCTTCTGTTTCATTGTCTTCTTCCACATGTCAGTTCAGTTGACAGCCATTTCCTGGTAAATTTCTAGTAGTGCCATGTTCATCACATTTCCAGATGACAGACCTGTACTTTACTATTACCATGAGATGTTCAAAGCTTGGGACATGTTTAAGTGACCCCACTTTAAGCCTCTCTACAACTTCACTCCTAACTTGTCTAGTGTGTTGGTTTTTATCATGGTGTTTGTTCACTAACGTTTTCTGACAAACCTCTGGCAGTTTTGCAGAAAAAACTGAGAGTAAATTACACACTGGTGTACTGTGGTTAGATGATGTCTGAAAGCAATTAGTTGCACTGGATTTTAGTAAAAGCGGCTAAATACAAGCACACTTTAAAAACACATTTTTGAACATTTTTGGAAACCATGTGTAATCTTCCCTCGGCTTAACAAATACGGGCTACTCTGTGTTGGTCTATCACATAAAATCTGAAGAAAATGCATTGAAGTTTGAGGCTGTAATATGACAAAATCTTGAAACGTCATCATGAACACTTTGGCAAATATAAAGCTAGAATTAGGGGTGTTTAGTAATGGAATGAAGCTCAGTTTCAAAAGGAGATTTTCCCAGAAGAGAGAACAGTTGTTGATGTTTAGTGATAGAAAAACCTTCCAAAATTTCTCAAATATTTAAGGCAGTGTAAATTTCTGTTTCTTGAATCACTTAGAAACATGTTACGACGTGTAATTTAATGGAAAACATATGAAATAAATAGAACATGTCAAAAACAACAAAAAAAGTTTAAATTAAATATGCACAGCAAGGATCAGATGAAAAAGCTCAATGGCACTGAAAACCCAGGAAATGACCGATTAAAAACTACAAGTACAATTTAGACCAATAAAGGTGGAGACGGTGATTGCTTTACTGCTGTGCTCCGGTCAAAGAGGACGGTCTCAATAGAGTTCACCGACCTCCATAAAGCCACGTCTAAACCCACTTCACAAAAGGGAATGAAAACCAAAGCGATCAATTAATGCCCTTCTACAATAACGAGCACAGGCGGGGGGGGATGGGATGGGGAGGAGAAACGCTTTCAGAGCCGCTGCGCATGTCTGCAACTTGCTGGGCTTCCACCGCACTGTGGCCCGGAGCAGCAGAGTCCGAGTCCGCTCTCTGCATGTCTATGGCTGCTTTCCTTTCTTGCTTTCTGTGTGTACATGCGTCTGTGTTCTAATGTGTCCGTGTTGAAAAGTTCAGTATTGAATGAGTACATTGAACAGCGCACCGTGCTCTTTAAATGCCAATGAAAATAAAGGGAAGGGAAAATGTAGGCACTCTGAAGAAACACGGGGAAAAACCCAACAGAGCGAGGCAGAGAAAGCAAAACCTTGCAGCGCCAGGAGGGACTTCACAAGGTTTTAGCACTCAGATATATAGGGGCCATAAATCCACCACTTAATGTCCTTTTGGCTCCACTTTTACGGTCAGTGGCAATGACATTGAGTGACTTGCGTTTAGAAATGTTAGTCAACACAGCAAATTTCAACAAGGCAGCCTAGAACAACTCAAGATTTTAGCCTTTAAATTAAGCAATTCCCAATCCACCAATAAAAGACAATTTATTGCTCCATTTCCGAACACAAGCTTTTCAAAGGGATATGTGTGTTTAGACAGAAATTTAGAAATTCATGTAATTCACGAGAAAACAGTTCAAATGGCTCCTACATGATCCAAAGACCACACTGGACGAATTACATCTGTTTCGTTTCGTTTTGTCCCTCCATCCAACTTTCATCTAATAGATTTAGTGCTACAAATCAGGTAGAAAATTACAAGCAAAGCTGAAGGTAAGCGAAAGCACTGAAATTTATTTTAGGTGGGGGATCAAAACGAGCAGTCATCTTTGTGAAGAACGACCCCATTCAGCGAGGTAAATTATTTATGCACAAAGCAGCAGGGAATATTTTAATATAGATGCCGCAAACTACTTTCTGCACTCTTGGGGAGTCTCAGCCACCATTATCATTTGAAACAACTATAAAATAATCTTAAAATTGTTAAAACTGGGAAAAGGTATTTTGGAGATGTAAAAAAAAAAAATTAAAAATCACATTTCGGGGGATTAAAGATATACATCTAAGGGGTTTAACCACATTGTTGTGTTTCCTTCTGGTTTATATAAGTTTTGTTTTGTAAAAACCAAAACTAACCAAAGAGCTCAGCTCCAATCAATTGAAACTGCTTCATTTTTGCTTCCACCTCCTAAAGTCCCTGTTTGCAGAGGCATAAAAGTAAACAACATGCAAACGTTTCTTTGTCTTGCTGAAAGAAAGCAAGATAATCCAAGGTCAGTTGTTTATTTCTATTTGAGCTCTAAAACAGATGTGTTTAGCTGCCTTTCTGTCCTAAATGAAGCCACTATAGGAACCACTGATAGCTGCTCACACTGCTGGTTTATTCCTTTTAATGGAAACTTCTCCTCACCACTGTGGCCAAACACATGCTCAGTATGAAGTATTGCTGCAAAGTTAAGGACTCAGTAAAATATTTAACTACTAAACCTTTGGAATCGTTTGGGAAGCAATTTTAAAGTGTGTTTAACATATCGGAAAAAGTTTTTCTTTATTCTACTTACTTTCTTAGCCTAGATGGGAGTTTTAATTACCTATTGATTTAATTTTGACTGATAACTGTATGAAAACTATGCTTCTTAAATTTGTCGCCTGCAGGAACCTGATTTCATTTTCCTCATATTTTCACACTCTTCACTTTGCAAGTGCTCCAGACACACATGGACCATCAGTCACTGTGGGTTTAAAGTGCTTCAAGAACTGTGAACATTTTCCAGCAATACCCCAGCCAAGGATTACCCAGTGTTTTCTTTGGAAAAAGGATATTGTTTTCTTTTGATTGAGTCTATATGTCAACGATCTCAGATCCAATTTATGTGTTGTCAACTTTTTCTCTGCATAATTTTGAGCGTTCATAGTATCTCTTGATGCTCATCTAGTTGTCTTGCCCTTACGACATACATAGCCTTCATTTGTTTATAATAGAGCATTTTTTACATCCTTGCTGTATTTGATGTGAAACACTGTGTTGGTTTTGGAGGAGTTCTGACCTCCTGCAGAGGTAAGTGTCTTTTTGGATATGGCCTACCTTTTGGGGAAAGAATAGGAGGTCACATGCTTTAAATGCCTGGTTTGAATTCTATATACAATAATTATACTCCTTGAACATCATCACATTTTCTCATGATGCAATCACAGACTTCACTGTGTTCTATTAGTATGTAATGTGACAGACCTATCAAAGTTGTGGATAATTATGACGTAAAAGAAACATTATGTGTTGCTTTTGACATTTTAACAAATAAAGAGCTGAAAAATGTGGCATGGATTTGCATTTAGCCAACTTTACTCTGAAGCAAGTAAAACCGACTGCTTTCGGATTACAAGTCTCTTGTGTAATTTAATCTCAGAAGTTTGTTGGAGAACATTAGAAAAAAAAAAGTGTCATGACATCCAAGAAACAAACCACACACATCTGGGAAGAAGCTATGGAGACGTTTAAAGCTCCGTTTTGTTATATCACTGAGAAATTCATCCGTCACCTGAGTATAGAGTTTAGCGCAAATGTTTTCTTCAGCAGGGACAGGGATACTGGTCAGAACTGAATGGAAAATGGGTGGAAATACTGGAAGTAAACCTGTTGGACACTGTTAAAGAGGCAACATTGGGTCAGAGGTTCACCCTTCAGAAAGACTACGATCTTAAACATGCAGTGAAGGTTCGTACAATATCCATGTGTTAGAATGGACCAGCCAAAGTCTATCCCTTGGTTTAACTGATAATCTGTGGGAAGACTTCAAAATTTCCATTAACACTCTTTATTCTACTTTATAGACAATCGCTATTGTCCAAAGGACAATAGAGACTGTCCCCTTTTACTCATGTGACGGAAAATGTCACATGAGAACTGATCTTTAGTTGAGCTAAAGATCAGTTCAACTAATCTTTAGTGATTTAGCAAAGAAAAACTGGCAAAAAGTCAAACAAAATGAGCAGAAAAAGGTGCTAATGCATGATATGTAGTCTGAAGGATGAAACACAGATCCATGGCACACATTTCATATTTTTGGTATAGGACAAAGGGAATACCATTTATTATTTTCCTTCCACAATGTAATTAGGCAATATTTTCTGTTGAAGTTTCTGAGGTTGTAACATGATGCTGAAATCAGGTGCTTGATCACAGTGGCCTTGGTTGCATGATTAGAAGAGTCATCAGCAGTGACAAAAAGAGAAGGTGGGGTTGGTGAGTGAAAGGCTGCTTGCTCAACAGATGTGATAGATGCCTTTAATAACCTTTGGCTGCTTTTTTCAAAGTCCTGCGGGATGTGTTGTTATTAGGAACTAGATCTCATTATGATGACCACCTCTTCTATTGTCTCCCACGTCTAGGAGAGCTTCAAAATAAACCCAAAGACAACATCCGCCCCCCTGTACTAGAGCTGATGTAGCACTTGCTAATGGTGCCAGCATGTCTCAGTCCTGACTAAGGGCGATATGGCCTCACATTAACCAGCAATGGTAAAAAAAAAAAAAAAAAAAAGAAAAAGAACATTCTGGTGGCTGATCACCTGTTGAATTGGTGAGAATCTGCAATTCAAAGTGTTATGGCTGCTGACCTAACAACAATGCATTAGAAGAAACTGCAGAAGCCTGCTTTGGTAAATGGTGTTTGATGGCTTTAATAAGCATTTTCCATTATGCCCAGGAAGCGAGAAGAAGGAAAAAGAGCTCAATGGGAATACATGTAAGAGTGTGGGAGCCATCAGTGTTGAAAACAAAATAAAAGGATTTTATTGTGCCTCCATAACAATCACAAACTCTCTTCCCTTTAAGTGTGTCTGAGTAGCTCCAAGCTGTATCCCAGACATGGAGCTGGTGAGGGCCCATGTTTTATTAATTTGCAGATGAGCTCAGCTTTTGATGGCGTTGGCTGCCCATGGGTTCAATTAGGATAATACAAGGAGAGGGGCAGATTATAGGATGCGATTTAAGTGAGGGTATAGTATATCTCTTCCTGACAGTTATAGTCCAAATGCAACAAATTGCACCTTTGTGGCTGTAAGCGGCGCCGTATCAGTCCGATGGCGATGAAACATGGCAGTGTGGCGGGTCAGCTGCTGTAGAGACAACACAGGGCAGCAATAGCTGAGTACCCTGTCCTCTCTGAGCTAACAGCACACTCCTGCAGTTCAACCTTTTCCCATTCAGTAATAAAAGCCATTTAGAAAACAGTGGTCTATACAATGAAGCTCTGAGTGCTTGCTCGACCCAGTGAAGCTGAAACGCTCCCAGTTACCACGGCTCTCTCCAAACTATTGCACTTCTTCAGCTCTGGGGTGAAAGCCTGTGAGTGTTAACCGCTCATCGAACCAAAACTGAACCACAAAGACATCACAATTTTACCAAGATGACCCAGAGCGTGTGAGAGGAAGGGTGTGTATGTATGCATATTCTCCTTTAAAAAGGTTTGGATCCAAGTTTAGCTGAAAGCCACCTATACAACCACAACATACATCTTTAAGTATTTCAAAGAAATGTTGACATATCAACATTAAATTGTGAGGTTTTCACAGGTCAACACCAAAGCATTACCTAGTGCTACACAGCTCAGTTATTGACCAGATGAAAAAGTTAGGACCCCCTACCAACTAGCCATTATTTCCCTTTAGTTTGAAACAAATTTACTTGAGATATTTCTAGCAGTTATTTACCAATCCCTCACATCATACAAAGGGAGGTTTGTCCCAATCTTGACTTTCAGCAGTGAGATGGCTAAGCATCTAAATACATTTATAGTCTTTTTTATTGCATCAACATTCCAGACCACTCAGGCCTTCTGATTTAATTCTACTTTACACCCCAAAATGAGAACCAAACATGGAGAGGCAACATTCTTGTGTCCCTCTAATCTGGAACAAACTTCCAGAAAGCTGCAAACATGCTGAAATGCCGAGTTGCTTTAAATCAAGGCTCTCATGATGATTGTAAACAGAGTAATGGAGAGGCATTGTTGTGATAATGTGCTGAAGGCGGAGTGTTGGAAAGAGCAGGAGCTTCTTAAAGAGACATAGGCCAATTTCAAGGTTTCAAATTGCAAAAAGTCACATTTCTTTTGTTATGTTTAATAAATACAGAATATTTTATAGCAACTGAAGGTAATATAAAATGACACTATGTACTTTACTGTAAGTATATAGTGTAAATACATAAATAAGAATGTTGTTTTGTTTGTTTTTTGTTAATTTGTGTCTGTGTATTGGGGTGTGTGGGGGTGTGTGTGTGTGTGAGAGAGAGAAAGAGAGAGCGAGAGAGAGAGATATTTTGTTATTGCATAAAAACATGACTTTGCTTTTTCTTTAATTTTGCACCTTGGATTGCACTGTTTGAATGAAAAACATAGATCTGCCTGCTTGTCTGTACTTTAGCATATTTAAAAAAAATGTATTGTCCTTTCCCTTTAAAGTAAGATGCAAAATAGTGTATGTGAAAATATAAAAACAGATTTAAACCGTTTGGCTATTGAAACTGCTTATAAGCTTGTTTTTGTCCATTTTTTGGGAGGTGAACACTTACGATTACTGATTGGAGCCTCGATAGTAATTTTGCTCTGCAATAAAAGCTGTAAATTGTCGCTGGAATGCATTGTGTGAAACTGAATAAGGCAGGCCATAAAGTGGAATTGGAGACAGTGACCTATGTATGCAGGGCCTGATGACTGTGTGGCTAGTCTGTTCATTCCGTGAAAGCACTAAAACTGCAGACAGCTGTAGCGAGAGTAACTGGACTATCTCTGTCCAGAATCAGAGAAGCTAGCAACAGCAATGGCGGTCAAACGAATTTTGTATTATCTGCACAGTTTAGCATTAAGTACAGATCTTGTTTAAGGAATTTTCACCAGAATAAAAGCTATGCTCCCTGAGGTATGACAGATTTTACTATAGCAGATTGACTCTAACCGGGTCAATGTATATGGCGTGTCTCCATTCAAAGGTGGTCATGGGTGGCATCAGAGCTAGTGGGGTTTTGTCTAATATTGGCCAGGGCAAAGCAGATGTTTGCGTTGGCTGGCATGAGGAAATTGCTTACCTGATGCCAACTAAAGCCCCATTTCAAGCCAGGCAACAGCTGTTCAAATACATTTCTGTCAAAGTTTAACAAAAAATATGTCAAGGTCGACCAGATCTTTTAACTTTTATTGTCACTGGTTTTAATTCTTGTCTTCTTCTTAAGAAATTGGTGCACTTGAAGAACTGTGAGCACTTTGTCTTAGGTCTTAATTTTATACTTTTGAGTCTCTAAGCTGAAAGAGAGCTGGAGATATGCTGTGATTGACTAGACTATAATTGGCTCCTCTGTTAAAACGTGTACAAATATTATCTTTATCCAAGTTTGTTTCCCATAGTTACAGTTGATTTAAACTTTTTTAATATTGTACTGAAGATTCATTAAACCTATTTTCTTGTAACAATTTTCCGATGTATGATGATAACACATATCTGACATACTTCAACATTTTCTCTTATTTTTACTAGTTGTTATCTGTGTCATATTTTTAACACACAGGGGGCATAAAGTCATTGATTATTAATTAACACTGATAAATGTTCAAAGGAAGGTATATACCAGGGTTAATACACATTTTCAATCTAATAATTGTATATTATTCCACACAAAATATTACGGATAGTTCACAGTTAAGAAAAAAACCCCATTTAATATAAGATCAATGTTCTCTATTTCAAAATATATCATTGTGGACTTGTAAGAACTCATTATAGAAATGATAGTTTAAGCTACATTTTTGCCTTTGCCAATTTTGTCAAAAACGCCAAAAATAAATAAATAAAAATATTGCATTGTTGGATCTCAGGTGACTAGACCCAGTTTAAGAACAACAGGGTAACTTTAAAATCAGGCTCAACATGAAAATAAAGTCGTCTTGAGTTCAAGGTGTTTTTAAAACTTTGAGTGAACGTCTAGTCAGTCAGTGAATAAAAACAACAACAAAAAATTACTGATGCATAAAATGTTCAAAACCAAGTTGGGGGCAAAGATTAGCCATGTCATTTCATTGAAAAAAGAAAAAAGTTAAATTTATTGTATTGATTTTGCAGTATATATATTTTTTGTTCCTCAGAAAAGAAAAAGAAAAAAAGGCTGGAAAGCCAAATTTTTTCAATGCTCATTTTTTCCCCATATTTATCAAGATCTCAAACATGATTTGAGCAAATTATCAGATTTTTTAAAGACTGTTTAAATAACAAAAATGGGTCAGCTTAATTTATTTAATAAGAATGATCAGTGGTGCAAATAATGGTGCACAAGTGATGCTGTTAAAAACAATTTTCGCTTACAGTAGTTTTTTTTCTGCACTGAATAAATGTATTGAAGTAAAATTTTGGATTCTTCTCTGATTTTTTTATGTGTATTTGTGTTACCAGTTATGGCAATAATCATGTGATAGAAAAAAGCAGATACGTTTGCGCACATGTACTCTTGCATGTTTCTGTTTTTTTCTATCCATTCATCTTCAAAGGAAGGGAAACAGCAGAGTGGACGAAGAAAACAAATCATCGGCCAGCCCAGATCTGTTTCACTGGCCATGGTAAAAATATAACAAAATATGCGCATACAAAGATCCAAGAACAAGGACAGTCCATTTAACTCTCTCTTGCCCCTGGACTCAGCTGAAACAAGCCATTCATCACCACCCACCCTAATATCTGTTTTCTGAACAGAAAAGGATCTGGGTGTATTTCTGTGTTAGAAAACAGATTAAAGATAAATAATCTTTCACGAAGCCCACGCTATGCTATCCCACTGCAGAATGACCCCCGCATATGAGTTTTAGCTGTGAGGATTGTCACGTTGTGAAAGGCATGGGGTTTGCTGCCCCCTGTTGGGGATTTTCTGAACAGCGGCAAGGCAAACCAGACATCTGCTTAGAATCAGCTCATCTAGTTGAATAAAAACTACTTGATGTAATAAAAAATAAATTATACATCTATGTACATACGCAATAATATCTTGCGTATGTATTTTTTTTTTAGGAATTTAAATCAATACGAAAAGGTAATATTGATTTATAACTCCCAGAACCCTGTATTTCAAGATTATTGGTCAAAGCCATAAAAGTAAATAAAAAAAAGAAAATAAAATAAAATAATTACTTTAAAATTTAGAAGATTAGAGTAATTAAAAGGGTGAGCAATTTTATTCTTGGGGAAGATTGCTGACTTTATACAACTAATCCTACTAACAGTGACTGACAAGATATTCCTAAAAAAGGTGGCTATTCACAGACTGCTCAATACAAATGTAATTGGAAAGTTGAGTGGAAGGAAAAAATGTGGCACATGCAACAGCCTGTAGTCATAGCTTTGTCGTATCTCAGATAAGTAGAAAAATAACTGAGTTGTTCCTTGGTGGTCCAAAGTCATTTTTACATTTTATTTAGAAATCAGGGTCATGATTAATACTAATGGCTGATTATATACCTGAATGACACAGGTTTTACTTTTTTAATTAAATTACTGAAATTAATTTACTTTCCAAAATTGCTGCAAGATGTGGCACTCAAGACATTTCTTCAATCTCCAGGTCTGGTAATTGCATTTTCAGCCCTTTAATTAAACAGTGCAAGGTTCCAGTATTTATTTACTTGAACAAACACACCTGTTATTAGACATTTCTAAGATTAAACCCTTAGAGACCCTTGACACTTCCTGTATTTCACTCTGATAACAAGAAGGTACTGATTAAAAGAGCTTTGTTGCAGCTGTGTAGGAGGCCTCTCGTGTATCATCGCCCATTTGTCATCTCAAATTTAGCAGAAGTTGAGTGGGGGATCGAAGCAGGCAGTAATGAGGACTCGGCGCCTCCGCCACGGTAACTGTGGTTACGAGCGGTGCATTAATGTATGTAATCTGTTACTATGTCTGTGACAAGGACATGTACTGTGCTAATTAAAGAAACCTTTCATAGCTCCTCCATGAGACTTTGGTCATGTCTCATTAAAAAGGGTCTCAGTTCATAGGAAACCATTCATTACTGGGCATTTGTGATGGCGGGGGTAGCGGAGGGGAATGCACAGAGAATATAATACATATCATCCAGCAGGTACATCATAATAGTGTGAAAAACCAACAAATAAAGCTTGAAATACTTTATTTCAAAGTACTTGAAATACTTTGTGCTAAGAGATGGTCAGTAAATTGTAGATTTGATAAGTATTGCAATATATATTCATATTTTTTAAGCATCAAATGAGACTATTTCATTTTAAAATCAAATTTTATTTCTTTAAATGAGAGGATATCCACCGAAGCAGAAAGAAAAAAAAAATCTGTCATGTTAATATTTTACATTTCTAAATACAAAAAATATATAATCCCAAAAAATAAATATGAACCACAGCTCAAAAATGCTTTCATTTTTCACACATTGAATTCAAAATTGTTGAGGGACAACAAATTAGCAAAATACACTAATCCCACTTTAGCAGTTAGCTGTCCTTTCATCAGGATAGGTCAGGATAATCAGCTGGTGTACAGTGCACAGAGGCACACACCCAGCAGCCTTTGAGTATGGCAGAAAGGCATGTGGTAATAAAATCTCAAAATAAAATAAAAAACCTTTTCTTTTGGCAAAATCAGTCAAAAAATAAGAAAAAAAAAAACAACTAAATCTACAAAGAAACATTTGAGTGTGTTTTAGTTAGACTGGTCAGGAAGAAAATTTGTGGTGATAATCTTGAATAATGACCCAAGATTTGGAAAAATGAAAAACGGCCAGAAATCATTGCCTCTCATTTCCGCCATCACTATGAAAGCCCCTTATACTCTGCACACAATGCATCACACCTGACCTGCATTAGACGAATTAAGTAACTGGCCGGCAACTCTTGGAAATCTGGTTTAATGTGTGAAAGATCATGTACAAAAATAACTTTCTGATTGCTTCCCTAGACTTTCTGTTGCCAGACTTTGGATAATCAAGATCTAGGGCTTTTTGTAGCTGTCCTATAAATGGAGACGCATTTCTATACCAGCATTAGCAGATCCTGTCCAACAATAAAAAAGCAACACCGAAAGACTTAAAATGTATTATTAAAGCATGTGAAAATATTGTCAAAGCGTTGCTGTACATTCTTTTGTACTTTTGGTGACATGGAGGGGAGCACTGTCAAAAGACAGCCTTGTTCTTCCTACCTCAGCTCTTATATATAAAAAAAAAGAAAATTTCTTATTGTGAGGCAACAAAAGTACAATTGTGCTTATAAGATTTCAGGTGCAACCACAACAAAAATGACCCCTAATCCTTATGCCAGGTGGACATACTTTTAAAGTTGTAATGTTTGTTCCACCATGATCACTTCTGAGATTTATCAATGTGCATCTTATGATTTCAAGGAAGATGACACTGACGTTGGAATGGAAACAAATAAGACTAAATCTACCAGATAATGACAGTCACAGATTAATCCTCCCGTTGATATAAAATACTACCATCTTAAATGGGCTCTTCTTTTGGTTGTAGTAGTGATCGTTTCTGCGTAACTAGTGTAAACTATGAAACACTGCATGACGATGATTCATCATTACAAAGAAACAGGCTGCAGCGTGTCTACCTAAAACTAACAGGTGACTTTCTGTGCCTTTCAAAAGTATTCATACCCCTTACCACATCTAGGTGTGTTATTTTTCCCATAACCACAAATTTATTGGAATTTTGTGCTATAGACCAACATAAAGTAGTGTATCTTTTTAAAGAATGTGATTTTTTAAAAAGAAGTGATTTCAGTATAAATCCAGCTGTTCTGTGAAGGTCTTAAGAGTTTTTTTTTATACAAGATTAGTGAGCAAACTCCATCATGAAGACAAGACACATCAGGTCAGGATGAAAGTTTAAAGAAAGGTTCAATTATAAAACTATTTGCTAAGCTTTGAACAAGCATGGCAATATACTGTGTTGAACAATTCCGATAATTATTAACAATCCAGTTTCTAAGAGTGCATTTGTACACGCAAACTGAACGGACAAGTTAAAGTGAGCATAATTAATAATTACCTGATTTTCAAAACACAAATGCCTTAAGTATTGTGGTAAATTATGGATTACAAGTGAACAAGTAAAAAAATAAAACACGCTCAACTAGCAACAAATAAATTGCTATACAAAAGCTGCTTGCAATGCTGTTGAGGAGTGCGAACATGTTTGAGTAAAAGCAAGTTTACATTATTAGTTGCAAAATGCTTAAGTAGAGGTGGCCACAGGTACTGCCTTATGGGCCACGTATAGGGTCTGTTATTAAACCTTAAAGTCTACCTTCATTACTGGTCATTATCTGTTCCTCAATAAAATATTGTAATTGTTTTTTTGCCTGGCACTAAATGGAAAGAACACAACTGCACACCAACTATGGCATTTCTGACTAAACCGACAGCGTGGGTAAGACAAACGTTATACTAACTCTGGATGAGCTTCCAGTAGTACCGAAACCTTTGATGTGTGCTTATTTTTTATGACATATAATATGTAGCTGACTGCAATACATTTGTGCTGTTTGGTTGTACAAATGCACCACTCAAAGTAATCGGAGTATAGTAAGGTAGCCATTTTAGAGCAGTACATGCAGTTAGAGATTTATAGCCAAAAAGCAATGTCATGAATTTTTGTGCATTAGGTGTTTTGTTATTGTTTTAAATGCCAGAATGTCATCCTAAAATATTAGGTCCACATCACCCATCCCTAAAGCACCTTTAGATATTTTTATTTGGAAAACAAAAAAATAAAAACATATTTGTTATTCATTTTTACTTTGACGGAGTACTTTGTGTTGTTCTATCACAAAAGTAACTACAAAAAACACTAAAATACCTTGGTTGTGATGTTACAAAATGTCCAACAGGTATGAATATTTTTGCAAGGAACTTTATGTCTATGATCAGAAAATGTAGCTATTATAAGGCAGCAAAGCGATTCTTACAACCAGTTCATCGAATTAGTCTTATTGAGATCTGGAGAAAGCAAAATCAAGTGACAAAAATGAACCCGTGGGATGTATAGTATTAAAAAAAAATCATGTAACAATCAGGTCTGTTCACAAACTACAAAGTGTGAGAGAAAAATTCAAGCCCAAGAGGGATAAGCCTAATATATGTTCCGAGACGATCCTGAAGACTATTGGAATGCTATCATAATAAATCCTATGTACTATGGCCTGACTTGTCTTCAACTAAATTGAATTCTAGTAGATAACATTGAAAGTCTTACCCACGTTAACATCCCCCCCAACCCCTATCCCCTCAGTCAAAATATGAAAGCAAGAGAGCAGTCTAAGACATAACCTCCCTGAGACCGGTCCATTTACTCACACCTGTCAGAACCCTACTGTAAGACTAAACACTTCACAATGACTGGCCCAAACCTGGTGTTTGGTGCCACTTCAGCATCTCTACGGTTTTCATGTACAATTTAACGAGGACACATAAGAACCCACAATCAGTCGCATACACTTTAAGGCTCTCAGAGCAGTTGGTAAACCAGATTGATCGGAAAATAAGTGGAGTATAGAATGTTTTGAGTAGATCACAGTTATCAAAGTTGTTATTGCTCAACTGATAAATGAACTGCTCCTATAGGTACTGCCATCCACCCACAGATGTGTACAGCTGTGATATGTGTTGCAATGACTGAAGATGGGAGAGGAAGAACCGATCGAAACGATCAGCGACACGTTTTCAGTCCTTTGGCGTCTCAGAGGACAGCGTCATTTCATCTGGGGTCTCTGAGCTGACCTCGGCTTTGCAGGCTATAGAAGTGGGCCTCCCTGAGAATGCGGTTGATCTGCAGGTACGACAGCTGATTTGTGGGGCCGCCCAGCTCCGACGAGAGGCCGGAGCTGGAGGGGCTGCAGGGGCCCAAAGCACAGCGACTCCCAGCTGCATGTTCGGGACTGCTGATGTTGCTGCTGCTCTCGCTGTTGGATGTCTGTTTGATAAATAACAAAGCCTGTAGTTGATGCATTTTACGGTTAATGTGAAATGAGAAATCACAGATGCTTTCTATGCTTTGAAGAGAGAGTCATAAAGAAAGAGTACCTCTGAGTCCCAAGCATCCCGACCTGGCTCAGGGGAGAGAGGATGAGCTCTGCTCTGCCTTTTGGCTTGAGGCACCAGGCGGCTACTCTCCTCATCACCACCGCTGTGCTGTCGCTTCCTGCATCAGAAATCTCTTTGTTACAACATTTCAAGTTAACAACAGTGCTTGGGGATCTAAGAATTCAAAGGGCAAACAATGTTCAAGTCTTCTCATTTTAATCAATCAAGTTTATTTGTATGGCACATTTCAGCAACAAGGCAGTTCAAAGTTATTTACATCAGAAAAATACAAAGTCACAGAACACACCACATAGTCAACAATTGAGAAAACCAGTGAACATGACATTTTGTCAGGTGCCATCATTTACATATCAAAACGTTGGTCGGTGTTTCATTTACTATGGTTCAATAGCAACTCTAAGTTTTTAGTCAAGTTTAAAGGAACTCAGTGTTTCAGCTTTGTGATCCATAGAAGCTGAATGCTGCTTCTTCATGTTTGGTTCTGGTTCTAGTATGGAGAGCAGACCAGAACTTATACTGACACAAAGGCATACTTTGTTATGCCATAGCCAACACAATCTGTTTTCTGAGATTTTACAAGACAGACCAACACAAATGTAGTGGAACAAAATTCACATGGTCTTTAAGTTGTTTCACAACAAAAACAAAAAATAAAAGCCCTCTTTACTTGGATACCCCTAAATAAAGCCAAATGCAAACAGCAACCGTTAGAAGTCACTGGACTAGTAAACAGCCGTCCAAATTTATGTCATCTTGAAGGAGCTGCAGAGAGCCAAAGGTCATGTGGAAAAAATCTGCATAAAGCACAACTATTAGTGTAGTTTAAAAGAATGTGGAAAGAACAAAGCCACTGCTGAAAGAAAGCCACAGGAAGTCCCATTTGCAGTTGTGGAGGGGACACAACAACCACATGAAGGAGGGTGATGTATGTAGATAAGACCACAATGATGCTAAAAATTATGATAGGTAGAAAACTAACCCTGCACATAAACCTGCACACACCACCCCCGCATGGTGAAACACAGTGGTGGCAGCATTCTTCATCAGGAACAAGGGAGCTGGTATGGTTCTGAAAATGGATGAAGTTCTATAGAAGAAAATCCTTGAAGAAAACATTTTGGATGCTGAAAACAAATTAAACTGGGGAAGACTCCTCATCCACCTGGACAGCAACCCTAACAAACATGTTGGGATCAAATTTGGGACAAAACGGCTTAAAAGTCATACTTTCAAGAATACATAAAGACAGAAAGTGAACCAACCTTAAACAGTCGTAGAAAATGATGCAAATAGCTGTCCAGTATTTTCGGTGTAAATATATAGCCAAACTGAAACTGAATATTTTATATTAAGTATATTCAAGAATAAATTCAAGTGAGAATCTGTGGAAGGACTGGACAAGTGATATTCACAGACACTCCTCATTCTGTCTGAGAGATTGGGCTGCTTTCCAAATCCTTTAGCTTGTACAACATAATTACAAATTTCACATAAATATGTTTTATGTGAAATTTTATGTGAAATTTTCGTTTGCATTTCACATAAAACACATTTAAATTTGTGGGTGTAAATACGACAAAATGTAAAAAAGTTTAGTGTTTGTGAAATACAGTAGATATACATAAAAAATACAGACTAAAAAGAAATAAAAACTGACCAATATAACAAAAGACTGCGGCGAAGAGACACTGAAATCTAAGCTGTCGCATAAATATCTAGACAAGTTAATGTGAGCATTACCTAAAACAGCAGCAATACCAGAAAATGACATATTAACTCTATTGCTGTCATACTAACACCGTTATGTTTGGTGAACCAGCGTTTAGGCAACCGCTACGCTTTTTTAGCATAATCTACGTTTTTAAAATGGCTACTGCGAGGTGTGAATGATCAATGCACAATGTTTTAAATAATCCCATGTTATCAATACTAAAGTGCAGAATGAACTCACCTGTTGTCAGTCAACATATGATAACACTTTTTCCACCTGGAGGAGCTTCTACCGTAGTTTGTTTAATTCCGAGAGAATTATTCGGCTTTTTAGTTACCGTCTCAAGATGTCTGTTGATGGCCTATTGCTTTGCTTAAGCTAACTTTCCCAAACTAATTAATTACGCTGAATAAAGGCGGTATACAATGGTCCATGTTGACAACGCTGTCACATTAATAAGCTTCTATTTTAAGCCACACAATTAAGCATAAGCAGCGTTGAATAGGAAATAAACACCAAAAATTTTCGCTAGCTGGTTAACAATTCCTCTCAGGCGCTTTGTCATTGGTTACAAGCTAACGCTAACGTCATAGCGCCCTAACGTATTTTTCTATGTTACCAATGTTTTCTCAACATTTCATGTCAGCGTTATCTAATGCAAAAGTCCCACACGATACTGCTAACTTAACTTAAAATGTCGATATATGACCAGAGCCGATATATGTCCTAGACCTTAGCTCAGACTAGCTAGCTCTCGAACATACACAGCCAACCGCAACTGTTGTGTTTACAACTCACTGCGGCTGCGCAGGGACTACTGAGTTGTCCGTGTCCGAGCAGATTCAATCTGCTAACTCTTTTACATGAGCCGGAAGAGCGGGATCCCGCCTGAGAGGTGGTTATTTTTGTATAAATATTTTGATGTCCGTTAAGCTGTTTTTTGTATACTACAAATGAAAGTTTTTGAGCACTCTGTTTTTGATCAACATCGACATTGCAAACACTTGATATGTCGCTATAACAACTAACGAGTCGTTTTGATAGCATTCATTGATGGAAATAGCCAAAAATGTAGGATCCAGAAAAAAATATTAAACAAAATTTTTAGTAGGAATAATCGTGGTTATCGTGGTGCTTTTACTGTTCGAGGGGTTTCTTTCTAGTTTTCGCATGATTTCTTTTCTATTTTACTGCCTAGTCAAATGATAATTACGTATAACAGATATCAAATTCAACAAGTTCAAAATAGATCATTAATCTCTTAGAAGATCACAATTATGTTGAATTTAATTTAATATAGGTATTATTATATTAGAAATTTGCATTTGTGTCTCTTGGCCAGGACTCCTTTGAAAGGGAGATTTTAAATCTTAATGGTGTTTTCATCCTAATAAAATTTAGATTAAAGTTCACAGGTTAAAGATTATTATTATTTTCTTACTTTTGTCTATAATCTCAACCAGATATTTCAGCTTGAAGCACAAAGACATTAAGGAAGTATATCAAATTATGCTGTTTGGAAATGTGTCCTAGTTAAGTTTAAAAAATAAATCAAATTAATAAGTTACAAAATAAATAATTTAATATTGAATTTATTTACTAAAACCATATACGAGATATATAACCTCTTTCTTGCCTTGCCCTTATGAGCTGAACGGCATCATACTTGTATTTATTTTTTATTTTTTTGTGAAGTCTTTACTGATTTGTATTTGTAATTAGCAGATCAATTCATCCACTACAGTAAAGGAACCATGAAATTATAATGGTAATACTTAAAATACATAATACCTTTGTAGAATTTCTAATTTTCTGAAAAACATTATCGAATTATTTATCCATTCAGTTGATTATGAACATCCCATTTATTTCTTTATTTCCAGTTTGATTAGACATATTTGTAATTTTATTTATTTATCTATTTTTCAGTTTAATTTTCACAATCTGGCACTTCAGACGCTCCATAGATCCAGCCAGCCAATAGTTAAAAAAGAAAAAAAAAAACACGCCTCCACCAATGACTCAAGCGTAGGACGGAGGTGAGATTAACAGGGATTCTCAGCGGCAGCAGATTTACGTGTCTGAAGGGAATCGACCGCGATGGGAAGCAGCGATTCAAAGCTAAATTTCAGGAAAGCGGTGATCCAGCTCACGACCAAAACGCAGGTATAGCCTACATATATATGTGTGCTTCAGTGGAACAAATTATTACCATAAGAGCGCAAGAGCGCACCGAGGAGCATCACCGCGTAGATGAGAAAGCGGCTCCAAAATAGCAGCCAAACAAAATTAACCTCCGCCTGCAAGCAGACTTTTAAAACACAACCTTTTATTTCGCAAAAATGGTGACATAAGATTATAATGTCATTGTGAAGCTGTAGTTTAAAAGCGCCGTAAAAATGCGTGGCATAGATCATAAATTGGATTGGGAAACAAATAACCATAACCGTGTGTCCCGGCGTAAGCCTACATATTCAGGGTTTGACGATGATTGCTGGTGGCGTTCAGCAAAATCATAGCTCATGACGTAATTCCGGGAATAAACACGTTTGCAGATGCGGCAGGTGGAGGCTGAGGTTGGTGCGCAGCAGAAAGCACCCACTCTTGCTAGAACAAGCTTCAATGTTTACTTTGCCATTAAGATAATGGATATTTGTGTACCATCAGGTTAGACAAGTATATTTATCAATTAAAAATGAGTAAACGTTGTGTTTGATTTTTGCGTCTAAAATCTGATTCATCTGGTGAATCTGTCGACTGAATGTGTCCGTGTTTTCCACAGCCGGTGGAAGCCACAGAGGATGCCTTCTGGGACCAGTTCTGGGCAGACACCACCATCACAGTCCAGGATGTTTTTGCTCTGGTGCCAGCTGCAGAGATAAGAGCTGTTCGAGAGGAGTCGCCGTCAAACCTGGCAACCCTCTGCTATAAGGCACGCACAGAGAGAACATAAAACATATAGGAATATGAGGATATCCCCTTGTTGGAGTGAAATCATAATATTATTGTAGCAGTGCCGGATTGTTTTTTTTTTTTTTGGAAGCCACTTAGATGTGGGAATAATGAGTCAACTCCCCTTCCTTTTTCTCTGCTTCCTGCCTCTCTTATTTCCAGCTTCCATTTGAAGCCACATATCTGAAACAAAACAGACACACACAGGCAGCATAATTAAATAAAGAGCAAGGAGACCAGAGTCCTCGAAGCAAAGCTTGTTACCAGGGTTTGTTATCTGCTTTAGACAAAAGCTCTGGCACACTTGATAAAATGCAGGCTTCTTTTTTTAGTAATTGTCTGCAAAAATAACAACAATGCTCCTTATGTAAACAAAATCTTCTAGATTTATTGCTTATATTATACATTTTGCACCCAAAATCCATTTGAAGCAAGAGTAAAACTGGATGGAAATTTTTCCAGGCGGTGGAGAAGCTGGTGCAGGGAGCAGAGTCTGGCTGTCCCACCGATAGGGAGAAGCAGGTGATTCTGAACTGCACTCGCATCCTGACCCGGATTCTTCCCTACATCTTCGAGGACCAAGACTGGAGAGGATTCTTCTGGTCAACGGTGCCTGGTGCAGGACATGCTGGGGTGAGTGGAAACAGAAACTATTCTTGGTAATGTTTAATGGATTTTGAGGCCCCTTTGGTGGTATGTTTTTATGTTTTATTGAAACGATGTTAAGCTGTCTTACAGTTATATTGAATTTATTAGTGGACCTTACTGTAGCCATGTTTGCCATGTCTTATGTCTCCGTGGGGTTTCTTGTGTATGGTTACTATCTTTTGATAATTGAGCATTTTAACCAAAACTTCTGTATATTCTGTTGCTTTGCTACATCTATTTATAGTTGCTTGTTTCCATCTTAACCTTGACGTGTTACCATTTTGTTTTTTGAAGCTAGATTTGTTTTAGTCAAAAGAAATAATTCTTTAGAGAGAAAACTCCCAAATATAATCCAGTAGGACTGATCTTTTGCTTACATCACTTTATGAACAAAGAAAATGTTCCAACAATGACTTAATTTAGATAGAGATATTCTGGTAAAAACTACTGCTTGAGGGGATTCACATCAGGTCAGTGGGGGGGTCATGTGGTTCAGAATGAATCCATTTCCATCTTTTGCAGCAAAGCTAACCTAAGATAATTCAGATGCATTTCACACTTGTATTTAGTGTCCGGTGTGATCAAATCACCCAGGCAAGATGCTAGTGCACCTTGTCTGTAGGGTCTCTTTTTGGTTATGGTCTGCAAATCTCATAAGGGATGCCAAAGGTGGTTGCTTTTTGTGGCTCATTTAAGTTTTTGAAGCTGCTTCTTTCCAGCTGTAATGCACAATTTTTGGCCCTTTCCTTGCACCAATCAGCATGGGAATAACATAGCAAAGTAGTTTCTTTTTGTTTTAGGAGCTCTTGTCTATTTCAGATTACATTAAATAATTTATTTTGGCAAACAGCGGAAAGTTCTGACATGCAAATAAAGCTTCTTGGGGGCATCTTTTTTCAGACAGATGAGCTGGATGACGATGATGGAGCCCGACCACTGGCTGAGTCGCTGCTCTTGGCAATCGCTGACCTGCTCTTCTGCCCTGACTTCACTGTGCACAGTCACAGAAGAGGCCCTGTGAGTACCTAATGTCCTAAACACTGTGCAATCTAATTTAAAATGCCATTCATTTTGTCATTTTCCCAGCAGTAGCAATAGCAGTGTCGGGAGTAGTTTAATAGTTTCTGTCTCGTCCGGGCCTCACTCTAATCTTGTCTCATGATTGTAAGGTAAGAGCTATTTTCATAGCATTGTTTCCTTCTTCCTGATCCGAAGTCACCTCACTAACCTGTCCCTCGAGTTTTGCTGAAAGCAGAATGCAGAGATAGTGACAGGTTTTTCCACTGGTCGCACCAGGAAGACATCAATTTTCCTCTTTCATAATGTAAAGAATATCTTGCTTCTTTTTTTTTCACATGTTGACTGTGAAATGAAATGTAGAACAATTATCTTTTAAAGGAGGAGAAAGTGAGGCTTTCCTTCCAAAGAGCAAGACCAACACATTATATGTTCCTTAGAGTGAACATTATGTCTACTAAAGGGCATCTTTTTAATGCCATGTTTCTCATTTAGCCCTTAGCAATGTTTAAAGTGGACTCATTTGGTTGAATGAAAGAAATTCAAGTTCAAATGTTTATTGTGACTATTTCCAGGACTCAGTGGAGAACATGCAGTCTTTAGACAGCTGTGAGTACATCTGGGAGGCTGGGGTGGGATTTGCACAGTCCCCGCCTCTTAACTACATCCATGACCTCAACAGGTAGGTTTGGTTTATATTTCTGCACCTGACAACACCTAAATCACAGAATCAGAATTATTTTCCCCTTTCTGTCACACGATGATCCATTTTTTTTTTAACCTTCAGGGCAGAGCTGCTGAGATTGTTATTAACCTGCTTCTCAGAGGCCATGTACCTGCCTCCTTCACCCGACAACAGCGTCCTCAACCCCTGTGTCACATTCTTCTGCTCCACAGAGAATAGGTAACAGACTTTTATAGGATCGTCCACATACAGTTGGATACCTTTTTAAATTGAATAATTAATTTATTTAAATTCCACAATTGAAACTCAATATATAGACTCATCACATTCAGCGTGATGTACTGTATATTTCATGTGTTGATTAACTTTGGTACTTATGTCTTACAGCTAATAAAACACAAATTCGATTTATTTAAAACTTAAATTCTTAAGTGAAATCAATTGGAAGAATCCTGCGATGAACTGGTGACCTGTCAATGCTTACAAAACAATCTTTTTTTTCACATTTCACAGTTGTTGTTTGTTCACATCATTTTGTCAACATGTTGACATGGACGAGTTTTCCTTTTCCTTCTGCAGTTAACACAGTCGGCAAACAAAACATGCGGAGAAAATGCTTACTGAGATTCACTTTTTGATTGAGTCTCTAACAGTCTTTTCATGTTTGTTTTTTTTTTTCTTTAGACATGCTCTTCCTCTATTCACATCTCTCCTCAATGTGGTTTGTGCTTATGATCCGGTGGGCTACGGTATCCCCTACAACCACCTGCTATTCGCGGACTACCGGGAGCAGCTGGTGGAGCAGGCTGTACAGATTCTTATTGTGACACTGGAGCACGATGGAGGAGTTCCCCGACCTGCTGCTTCATCATCCAGCATAGAGGAGCTAGAGGTATTACAAGAGAGCAACAAAGGCCGACAACTTGTTGACAATATTTTGTTTTATATATTTTTGTGAAAAAAAATATAAATAAATTTAAAAAAATAATAAAATCTTGATCTGTCTGCAGAATGCTGGCCCTGAAAACCTCTTTGTCAATTACTTGTCAAGGATTCACAGAGAAGAGGTTTGTTTTTAAAAAGAATAAACAATTTTGATCAATTTCTTTCTTTTACTGAAAGTTATCTTTACGCTCCTCCATCGGTAGGACTTTGACTTTGTGCTGAAGGGGCTCGCTCGTCTACTGACCAATCCTCTGGCTCAGACGTACCTGCCCCACTCCACCAAGAAAATTCAATTCCACCAAGAGCTGCTGGTGCTTTTCTGGAAACTCTGCGACTTCAATAAGGTTGAAGAGCACTCAAATAAAGTGAAACATTAGTGGAGTTTCTCTCTCTCTTTCTTTTTTTTTTTTAAGTAACACAATTTTACTGTATGATTCACTCGACAGAAATTCTTGTTTTTCGTCCTGAAGAGCAGTGATGTGCTGGATGTCCTCGTTCCAATTCTCTATTACTTGAATGATGCCAGGGCAGATCAATGTAAGTTTGGGATTTTATTCTACAGGCCAACACCAAGTAATGCATTAAGCTATGTGTGACGCCACATGGTTTACTTTTCTTACTTTACTTTTCTTTTAACACCAAAAACAATAACAAATCCTTCCTCTTCCGTGGCAACAGAGAATGTGGACTAGTTTAGACAAAAGCATATTCATATGTCAAATGCCTCAACTCCTTTAGTATGTTGTGTTCTGGTTGCAGCTCGTGTTGGACTCATGCACATCGGTGTGTTTATTTTGCTCCTGCTGAGCGGGGAGAGAAACTTTGGTGTGCGCTTGAATAAGCCATATTCTCTCCATGTTCCGATGGACATCCCGGTGTTCACAGGGACGCACGCAGACCTGCTGATAGTGGTGAGACGGGATACTGCTTCCTGAGAGCTAACAATTATTACTGATTGGAGTCATGTGAAGCCTCACTGTTTCTGTTTGTTTTCCAGGTTTTTCACAAAATTATCACCACAGGACACCAGCGCCTCCAACCTCTTTTCGACTGCCTGCTCACAATTATTGTAAATGGTAAGTTGGCGTCTTTCTTTTTATTATTTTTTTTCTGAAATCATATAATATTTAAATGTTTTAGGCTTAATGTCATGAAGGAGTTCTCACATTTAACTGAATTAAATAGGAAGTCTCAAAGTACTGCATCTGCTCTTCTTCTTGTCGCTTACAGTTTCCCCCTACCTGAAGAGCCTGTCCATGGTAGCAGCCAATAAGCTACTCCACCTGCTGGAGGCCTTCTCCACCACCTGGTTTCTGTTCTCCACCGTTCAGAACCACCACCTTGTATTCTTCCTTCTTGAGGCTTTCAACAACATTATCCAGTACCAGTTTGATGGTGAGCTGGATCCATTCTGCGTCTGCATGTTGCTGAACTGCTTTAATTTTGCATGTCTATTTACATAATAGGTTTTATCTCTCTGCCAGGAAACTGCAATCTTGTCTATGCCATCATCCGCAAGCGCAACGTATTCCACCAGCTGGCCAATCTGCCCTCTGACCCCGCTACAATCCAAAAGGCTTTGCAGAAGAAGAAGAAATCGCCAGATGTGATTTCCCGCACAAGCTCCCAAGAGACTGTGTCCATGGAGGGCTCCCACCCCGCGGTGCCAGCAGAGCCGGGTACACTGAAGGCCAGCCTAGTCGCAATGCCAGGTACTTTCATTTCGACTGAATACTTTGGATTCAGTCATTATATAATTAATATAAAAGCTTCACTAGTTTTATGGTCCCTCCTCTTGGGCCTGAAATAGTTAAATGTTTTATGAATCACTTTTTTGTTACAGCTATGCTTGTAAAGAAGTTCCTCTTTTTTTAAGGCTCACTGTTTTCCCCGCTGAGCTAGAACACCAGCTGCTGCTCGGCCTCAATCATCCTATGTGTTGCATAATGCAACAATTTTTAAACCTCATGACATATCTGGATTCAGATATGTTTGTGAAACATGGAGTTCTGAAACTGTTTTTTTCTTTCTTTTTTGTTTGTTTTTTACAAAGGCTTCAATATATGAACCCAATTTTACATTTTGACTGAACTGCAGAATTTCAAATGTTTTGTGGATGATAAATTGTGGAACACATACCAGATGGTGACTGGTATGTGTCACCTCTTGCAAAAAGTTACAAAAAGTTTTATGTACAAAAATATGTAAGAAAATCAATCCAGTTAATATAGATGGATCTAAATTTAGTTGCATGAATTGAAACTCCATTCTATTTAACCCAATGCGTTGCCATGCATATGCTTTCTAATTACATCTATTTTAGCTTCAAACTACTAAGAGCTAAGATTATAGATATGAACACATCTATTGCCTATAAAATATAGATCATACCACGCAGTAAAGTTTGTCATGAAGTAAAGCTTAAATTGTAGGATCTCCTTTTTATATCTTCGATCTGCATTAGCGGATCTCCTTGCAGGCGCCTAAAATAGCAATTACATTTTAAATTTTATTTTCAAATTTAAAAAGCCCAAAATGCTTTCTGTTTAGTTGGTTTTCAATACTGCATTCAGTTGAATTGAAAAGTCGAAAGATCCTTGGAAAGTTGGAGCTATCGAAACTGCTCTGTCTTGAAAATCCAATATGGCAACTATATTTATTAGCACTTTTTACACAGTCCGTATCTCATTAGACCATTTTAAACATGTTTCTGAAAGCATATAATGAAAAGAAACACAGTAACAGCCTGTATTACTGTAAGTAGCTAGCACCAAAACAGCATGGACGCCCAGCTGATTCTCCAGTGTTTTTGACCGGTGCCACCTCATTGATTATTGTTATGCCATTGACTTCTTTCAGGCATAGATAAGTTGACTGAAAAGTCACAGGTATCTGAGGACGGGACCATGGTGTCAATCCCAAAGTTAGACTCTCCACGGACGGTCCACTCAGACCAAAGTGCAGCCGCTGGGACCAGTGACACAGAGTCAAACTCAGGCAGAGACAGTGAGGTAAGTGCCTTGTTATTGTTTCCATGTGTTGTCCATAAACTTAATGTCGAATGTTTTCTTGGTGTTACCAGGATGTTTTCTACACTGAAGCAGAGATGGAAAGAAGGCGTTTGTCAAGTGCCTCTTCGACTTCGTTATGGACTCCTACCCCAGAATGGGTGAGCAAACTGTAAAACCTTAGTTGTTAGATAAACTTGTAGAATTTGTTTTTTAACAGTGTAAACAAGTAGTTATTTTCTTTTATCCCAGATCCTATCTTGGAAATGCAAGTTGCCCCTTCAGACTATCATGCGTCTTCTACAAGTACTAGTTCCCCAGGTGGAAAAGATCTGCATTGACAAGTTGGTTTCATGTCCTGAAATGCAAAAGTCTCCTTGAACCTTTTGATAAATATTGTCAGAAAAAAAAAAAAAAAAATACACGTTCCGTTTCTCTCCAGGGGTCTAACAGATGAATCAGAGATCCTGAAGTTCCTTCAGCACGGCACGTTAGTGGGCCTGTTGCCGGTTCCTCACCCCATCCTCATCAGAAAGTATCAGGCCAACGCTGGCACTGCTATGTGGTTTCGTACTTACATGTGGGGAGTTGTTTACTTGCGGTAAGTCAGGCATGACTGTAAATCAGTTATGATGCAAAGAATATTAAGGAAACCAGGCAATGCTTAAAATGTTTTGATAACAGCATACAATTAGCTGTTTAAATTTTGAAAATCTGAATCTCTTGAGTTTAAAGAGTTAATATGACTTGTATAATAGCAATGTGAATCAAATATGATGATGATGCGGATGCTTTTAACTCTGATTGAATGGTTTGTTGCCAAATTATTTTTGAAGTTGTGTTGTGTTTTTCTTTCTGGAGATGTGTTCCATAACGAAAACTATAGGCTTTAAGTGAAGAAAAATCTCTGGCATCCATGACTTAACATCTAAATTACAAGTCAAAGTGCATGGATGCGCCTTGGGCCATAAGGAAATACATAGCTGTGAAAATGATTGCCTTGTCTCCTGTTGACACCACACGGTTAGCATTTAAAAAGAAAGATGTGTGGGACCAAATTCTGAGCCTTGTGGGATTCTCTGCTATTTGTAAAATGATGCCAAAGAATAATTTCCTGATTTAATTCATTTTCTACCAGGATCTTTCACCTCTGCTGATTAAATGATTTGCTATCTGTGTTTATTTATTTTTTGTAGCAATGTGGATCCTCCCATCTGGTATGACACTGACGTGCGCCTTTTTGAGATCCAGAGGATGTAAGCTAACCATTTGATGACTGAAAAATGAACTGCTCTTATTCTAGAAGTATCTGGTGGTTTCCTGGAAAAACAAAAAACAAAAAAAAAACTCACTGTGTTAGACCTGTCTTCTAATTATTATGCTTGCACCAAACACTTTCTGACCTGGAAAGATTAAAGATGTATGAAGTATCATCAATGTCCATAAACAACTATGTTTGAACATTTCTTTAAGACTTTGAGACAGCAGAATGTCTGTTAAAGCATTGAGAAGAATGAAGCGTTTTCAAAAAGCAAAGAAGTGTAACAGAAATGTTTAACTTTTGTCATATTTATTATAGAGGATGTGGTGCTTTCCAGCAAAGGCATGTAAATTATCTTGGATGACACTGTGTTAGTATTTCTAATTATTTATTGTATTTCCTATGCTTTAAAGTGAACTTGCACTTCTCTCACTTGTCTGTTCAGGTTGTGGTTTAATGTGACATTTCAGATATGGAGATGTTTGTATGTAAATGACCAAGAGGTTTATTTTAGACTTTTTGTTTTGACTTCTTGCTTTGATTTGTGAACCTTGCAGTGCTTGACTTTAAAACTGTATTTTCTTGAATTGTCCTGAAAATATATATTACTATGAGTCTGTGAACTATGTGTTGCTGTCGGTATGCTTTGCAGAAAAATGCTTTAGCGTGTCCTCAGATATATGAACTGCGTACATATGAGCTCATAACCTTGAGCTGTTGTTCACCAAATGAATGTGGAATTTTCATGTTAGCCACTAGATGGAGCCACAATACCTTTCGACTCGGGTTTCCCATTTGAAAGTGTTAAGATGAACTTTTGCAACATAGAGTTGGATGAACAATTATTTATATTTATTTAAATATAAATAAATATTTAAATAAATATTTATGTGATGATATATTTCTTTTTTTTTTTCAGTTGGCCACATAGTTTGGACATCATTTGACCAGCTTATGTGTCATAACTCAGATTGTTCTGATTGTAGGGCAACCGGGGTTGGTAGAGCTAGATTTTGGGATACTTAGAGAATTTATTTTAGTAGTTTAATTTAAAAACTGTAGTTAGATTAATTAAACATGGTGTATTGACCTCAATTCCTTTTTTGTTGACTTACAACTAATAGAAAGCTTCAGCTTTAAGTTTTATTTCCTCAACAGTACTCAAGGCAAGGTTGTAGCTATCCTTGCTACTTATCCACTTAATTCTTCCACTCGTTTCCTAAATCTAGATAGATACAGCTTAAGCTTACTGCCACCTGTACAAGGTATTATTTCCTCTTTCTCTTTTATGTGTGAAATACCCAAAGAGTGTACAACAGGAGCATTTTTTCATGTTTTCCGAGTGAAAAGTGTGTTCCTTTTACTTATCTGCTGAACAAGTTTTTGACGGTGTGTTCATTAACGAACGTCTCAAAGCTAAAAAAAAATAAAATAATTGTCATGTGTTCTTCTGTGCATAGGTTACAAAGCTACCCTGAACAAGGTGTAAAAAATGACGACAATTCAAGGCTGAATTGGTGTCAGCTTGATGACACACTTTAACACGAAACACGACCATGGCAGGATGTTTTAACATGAAATGAGTTTCACCAAACTCATTTTCAAAATATCTGAAATTGATTTATGAATAGAGCTATTAGTAATTTAAAATAACACTCATCATATTTTGTTCTCAGTGATTTTTTAGGCCATTTCATCTTCAAACCATCATAGCTAAATCATCATCATATCTTTATTGTAGACATATAAGAAGGGTCATAGTAAAAAGATAAAAATAATTTTTAGAAACAACATAAAAATAACCTGTGTTTAAAAATACACTTTTCTATTAGACTTTATTTTTACTTTTCAGCCTTACTGTTCTATGCCTCTATTATGTATTTTGTTCCTTGCTTCCCTCTATAAGTATAGTCATGTATTTTTCGTACGTGCACCTCTTAAAAATGTTTTAGCAAAGGTCTTGCATGTTTTCCCCCATTTTTTTCTTAGCCCGAGAGAAATTGGATTAACCACACCCCTATTACGCATGTCCATTTCCAAGAAGCGTGTCTAGAAGGTTTTGTTTAGAGTAAAATAGAAACTGTACCGTGGAGACATTCATAAATTCAGGATATTGTTTAAAATATAAGCAGTTTTTTTTTTTTTCCCAGTTCCATGAACCTGTTAGAAATTGTAACTTGCTTAGTCATCCACTTAGCTACATGGGATTTGATGTAAACAAAAGACTTTGCGCCTGAGAGAAATACAGGTTCATTGGCTGGTTCATGTGTTTTATTAACACACAAACATATTCTTAGAAATACTTTCATGGAAGGTTTGTCAGCAATTTCTTCCGGCTGATTCTGGACATTTGGACAATCCACAAAAACTAAGCAATACAAGTCCTGCCTTGGAACGGTATTCACAACATTTTTCTTTTTTTTTTCTCCACATTTTCACTTTACTACCAAAAACTTCAGTGTGTCTTATTAGGAAACTTGTGAGAGTCTTGTACAAACCATTGCATAATTGTTAAGCTGAACATAACAGTTAGTTTTAAACTGTCTTTACAAATAAAAATAGCAAAAGGGCTCGTCATTCGCCCAGCCCCCCTGGCTCAGATAACTAAATATCTAGTTTCTAAAATAATATTCTGCCTACAGGACTCTGTTTAAATTTATCGTCTGCAAGTGGAAACCTACCAAGACATGGTCTGACATAGAAATGAACAGCCAAGGAAAGGAGAGTGTTAATCAGAGAAGAAGGCAAAATAACTGCCGTGACATGTTATGATGGGTGCTCTGGTCAGATGAGAGCAAAGTTGAACTTTTTTGTCTTAAAGCACATCACAATGTGTGGTTGTACATGATCCTGCATGTAACAGCTCCATAAAATAAGGTGGTGGCAGCAACATGCAGTGGAGATTTTTCTGCTCAGATGCAGAAAACATTTTTTAAAAGCCCCAAAGGTTGTGCAGCTCAGTCAAAAGTGTTAAACTAGTTTCTCTAAGGCTTCTTTATATTTACAGATTCTTCTGAAATGTAATTAATTTACTGAGTTTATAGGTCATATACCCACCAGAGGTCATGTTCTTCGCACAAAAGCAAATGATCTCCAGCAACTGCATATGATTAAACAGCTCAAACTAAATTCCCCCAATAAGAAATATACTTTAACCTAACTAAGGCTGACTACTGCTATTTTTCTCTTCACAAATAGAAAGACAATGCAATGCACAGAACATAAAATCCTAACCTGTTGAAAGTGTCCCATATTATATCAACCTGCTAAAAAAAATAATTTTTTAAAAAACGCAGAAATCCAAAAGTGAGGATAGTTTGAACTGTTTTTCATAAAGGTGGACTGTCAAGGCAGAAGGTGTAAATATTTACAAGTCACCTGCTCATGAACAGGATGAGCTCATGAACTTTAGCAGTAAGCAGTGCTGCTCTCATGTTTGTCACAAGGTTGGAATCAAAGGTCACAGCATTTTCCATTCTTTGGCACAAACATTCAAGATGCTGAAAATGGCACAAGTACTCCTCATCTGCTGTCTTGTTGGGGCAACAAATGCCCTTTACAAGCAATGGGTTCCTGATACCAACTACGAGAATAAGACCAACTGGGATAAAGGAGAAGTTCCGTGTGGCAGTGACCGAGTTCAGTTTTCATCTCAAAGAAAAGTGTCTGTGTTTGTGGAGACCACTCATGCCATGCAGGAGATGATGCTACCAATGGATGGAGAGATCATTCTGAATTCGGGAGCTGGCTTTTATGTGATCAGCGGACAGGACCCTGATTGCGGAGCAGGAGTGAGGACCATGTTCAAAGACGCTGACTCACTGCAATGGTTTAATCCGACTCTGTGGCAGGCAGCTGCAACTCTGAATGATCTACAGGATGGACATTTCCTCTTCTCGGTGCATGAGGAGAGCGTACCCTGTCAGCAGGATGACGTTGTGTTCAAACCCCTCTCCTCCTTCCGTGTGGACACCAGCTCCAGCCAGACCACCATCCCCGTCAAATCCGTATCTGTGCTGGGAAAGGTATTTGACAGCAAGTCCGAGTTCTCTGAGTATCTCAGCTCACAATTAGGCCTGCTGCAGTTTCATGGGTCATCATCGGTCACTGTTGGAAACCCAAGTTGTGGGGAAGCTTCTGGCTGTGACTGTGGGAACACTGTCAACCATGAACGCATCTGCAGCACAGTGACCTGTGGCACTCTGAGTTGTAAAAAGCCTCTGCTTCCCATCGGACACTGCTGCAAGGTGTGTGGTGCAATAATTGTCATCCATTATTCTGACAGCTTCAACCTGGAAAAATACAGGGGACGAATCCATCACCTTTTCCTTTCACTGCCAAAATATCAGTCCATTCAGCTGGGCATGTCTAAAATCTTAAAGCCACAGCGGGTGATGGGAATTATCCCATTTGGATCTTCACCTGAGATTCAAGTAGTTATTCTGGATGGAGAAACTGGGAAACTTTCGGAAGCACTGGCCCAGGACATGATCAAGGATATTAAATCTCAAGGCTCGAATCTGGGCATAACAGGAGCCGAAATTCAGACTGCTAGTGAGCCTGGAAGAGGCGCAGGGACAGTAGTTGGAGCAGTGTTTGGAGTTTTACTCGTGGTTGCACTTATTGTGATTGTGGTTGTGCTAATCCGTAAGGGAATTGTACAGATGCCTCCAATGCCTTCGATGCCTTCAATGCCTTCGATGCCATCTCTGAGCCGCTTCAGGAGAAACGCTGATGTCGATGATCTCAACGGGGCCGCTGACCGCGGATTTGACAATCCGATATTTGATAAACCTGATATGCTGAATAACATTTCTGGTCTGTATAGCACTGATTCCATCTCCATGACTCAGTCAGGCGTGCACTTTATAAATCCAGCTTATGATGAGAATGAAACAGATTTTACAGTTTGAAGTTAATTTTTTCTGCAGTTTCCTGATTAAATGTCAACATGCATTTTTTAAAAAAAATAGAGGATGATTGTAAATTTAAAACAGCTAAGTCTTATCAGTGTGATTGTATTATGATGTGGGACAATGAGAAGTTTAATGACCAAATAAATTTGTAGGGCAAATAAAGAGAATAATTGACAGTGTGGGTTTTTGTGGTCCGCTCTCCCTCATTCACATTGCATTCAGTGGCAGTAAAACAGCAATAAAGCTGCACAAGATTCAAAACACCCTCACATGGAGATGGCTCCTCTGTTTACATTCTGTTGCACAGCTACCACTAGGTGGTAGTAAATTTCACCTATGACATGCATGTGAAATAGCTGCCATTTGCACAACATTTTTTACCATTATGAAACCTCAATAAACTGCTATTACTTAGCAGAAAATGAGCTTACATCATTTTGCATTAACCAGAGTCACAACACTGTCTTTCTTTGACAACCAGGTTGTTATATATAAGGGCTCTATAAAGTCAGTGTTGTATGTGTGGAGCAGCATCATAAGCCCTGTTGTGTTATAGAAAGACACCAAGCCTCGATGAAAGTCAACATATATCCCAACCCTGGTTACATCAGAGACTTCCAGGGGTGTCTCCTCCCCAGCATGCCAGGCAGAGAAACCTCTGTTGTTCCTTCCAACGCACCAAGAAAAGTCATTTCCAGTGATGCAGCTGCCACTTTCCTCTCCCTTGGAGTCGATGCTCCTGTAGGCAACCCCGATGTGTGCGCCCTCTCCGCTCAGCTCTGCTTCGATGTAATGTCTCCCCAGGTAGAGGCTCTCTGAAGTCATGGCCTGACGCCAGTATTCAAAGCGGCTGGGGTGGTCCGGGTAGCTGTGCCGCCAGGGGCTGGTGTTGGTTAACTTTCTGTTGTCCACCGTTAGACGCAGGAAGTAATGGGTGGTGTCGGGATCAAAGGTTAACCTCGTTGTGTCTGAAACAGGAAATGTTGTTTTATGGGAAACTGTTTGACTTTATAGCTGTGATCGAAAATGAGAAGGTACAAAGGATTTAAAAGTGCTTACATGTCAAAAAGTCTTCCTGGGTCTCCGGATCAGGAAGAGAAGATGGCAGAGATTCTGGCATTGCGTGTTTAGCACCTGCTTTATGATTTGACAGAAAGGTTAATCATAGATTGTTAAATTTTGCAACATTTACCGGCAACACTAGCAAATAAGTGTAAGAAGCCGTAAAACAAATTCACCTTTTATTGCAGTAGCAAAATCTTATAGAAGATTTTGCTACTGCAGTTGGATTTGGACGCCAAATCCAACTTTTAATTCAATTAAAAAAATATACTTTTAAACTAAATCCCAGAAAGCACAATTATTGGCACCATTTAAAGTTAATTTGAAACCAATGTAATTAGGCCTTTAACTGACTTCTACTTAACTTTTTTGGTTGATTAAATGTTTCGGATACTACTAATAGTAGTTAATTTTCTGGTTCCCTGGAGAATAAACATGCTAATGCCCCTTGCTTTGGCCATTAGCCAATAGGCTGAATGAGAACCCAGTTTTGTCTTGTTTTATTTAAAAGTGGAGGAGAGTAAGGTAAAAAATAAAAGTACAAAAATATAGCTTAAACTACAGGTTTTCTGAATAAAACATTTCAGGTGGATTTGACATTAAAAAAATTATGAAAATGCAGAAAACCGAGAGAAAAGTAGAAAAGAGACAATATGAGAGGACCCAGGACTCTCGGTGATCCAGAGAAATTGTGGAAAGAGAAATAGCTAAAGATTTACACTACAAGCTTGTGAAATGTTATAGGTAGAGGGAAAGTGCTGCTCCCTTGACAAAGGGTTATTGTACAATGCACTCAAAGCAAAGATGCCACTAGTGATTTTGTTTAACCCCCCAACCCCAATTAATAAATGTAAATGTAAATTTTCCGCCTTATATTAAAGTACTCCAATAAAACATGAAATTTTTCAAGATTTTTGACACATCTGTAACTTTGACATGCTCTAAAGATAAACAGCTTGGTTTAAAAGGTGAATATCTCACATTTTAGCCACATTAAAAAAAACCCCTACAACATTAAATATAATACCATTAACCAGTAACAAGAACTTCTGCAATGTCAATATTACATGAAGTCATTTTTAGCGGTACACAAGCAAGCATAGGTCAGAACTTCACTGTCACATTTAAGGCTTATTCTGAGATGAGATCTATAGCTTCCTCTCTACTGATCCTGAAAATATGCTGCTAAAACTAACTCACCACTTTTGGAGATCATGTTAATTTTTTCACTGTAGGACTCCATAATTAGGTCACACAACTCCTGAGTAACATCAGTCACTGCTTGAGCCCATGACTGTAGATGGTCCATTAGACTGATGTGCACAGTGGGCATGCACATGTCGATCAATCCTTTCTTCCCCTCGGTGTAATCCTAGAATGTGAAAACAGCAAATACATGTAATGGATCAGGATTATGACGTTTAAAAAAAGAAACACCCATACAGTTTATTTTCTCTGAACTGGAACTTCAATAGTTTTCTGCAGAGTCACAGAAAATGTTTATGTACACTGTCAACAAGCCTGTATTCAAAATAAACACTTTCTAAGAGAATCTCTTGGTTAAGTCCCGCATTACATGAAACCTTTGACACCCTACACTAGACTCTGTAATATTCCTTCTGCTGTTCTGCCCCATTATTAGAGTGCTTGTTTTCTGCACCACTGAAGCTGAAACAGAGAGTAAAAAAAGCTACTAAAGGTCAGTGTCAACATAGGTTTACCTTGCTGCATATAATATACCTGTATTAAAAAAAAACCTAAACATAACATACAAAACATAAATAAGATTGTTTGCATAAAATTAATGATCATAGTGGAATCTCAGAAACATTAAGGTCCATGAATCAACCAATCTCATTGATTATCAAAATCAGATCATTCGAGTTGGAATGTCTAGGGTGCAAATATTTCACAAAAAAAATTCAACAAACTATGACAGACACGTAAAACAGACATTCAAAACTAACAATGTTTTAAAGATTGGCACAAAAAATTATTTGTAGTTTTCCAAAAGCTTGTGACAGAAGGTGTCATGGTCTGATGAAATTTACTTATTTTTGGGCCACAATTTCAAAGGGTTTGTCACAAAAATAACCCTGGACATTACAAAAATAATGCCTTGCACAGAATGTAAAATGGTGAAATTAGCATCATAATCTGGGGTTCATTTTCAGATAGGACTGGATATTTTTTTATTCCTCTAATTTTAACAAAGGTGTGTACTTCTCTGAGAGACACTGTACCTTTAAGAAATCAACATCAGACTTGCTCTTGGATAGTTTCTTCATCTGATCTGCAGTTTTAATCAGCTCCACCCTCTTCTGCTCCAGATGTGCCTGGATGCCCTCCGCTTGCCTCAGAGCTTGCTTTTGCTCTCCTTCCAAAAGTGCCTCTACCCTTTTTCTGGCCTCCTCAACAGTCTTCTGCAGCCTATTGAACTGCTGTTCAACACTAACACAAACCTCCTGCACTGAAGACTGACGACAGGAGGAAAAAGAAATGATAATGCAGTCAGTTCGGTATGTAGACAATAGAAGATTTTATAATCATAAGCTTACCTTGCTCTGCAATCTTCCAATTATTCTCTCTACATCTGAGACATGTTGACTGATCCTCTGGTGTTTCTGCAGAAGTTCAGTCTACAAATGATTTTAAAAAAGGACAGCAACACATGTTGAAAAGTTTCTATAAACAAGAGCAGATTAAGAAACAGTACATAATGACAATTGTGTGTTTTTCATATTTTTAAAGGACCTCAAAGTGTACTCGAGCCTCATCCAAAGGCAACATCTCGTGTCCTTCGTGCTCCTGACCCTCGCAGTCCCCACAGATAGAGCACTCATCCAGAAAGCAAAAGCTCTTGAAGGGAAGCTGATGAACCTCACAAGTCTGGCGCTTGATGTCATGGAGGGGATCCACTAAGCGATGGTTCTGAAATTTGGCTTTCTCTAGATGGGGTCTGAGGTGGGCTTCGCAGTAGGAGACCAGACAAGTCAGACAGGATTTGAGCGCTCTGCTGGGGGCGTCCATGCAGGAATCACACATCACATCTTGTAGCAGTGGTGTGCTTGGCGGCAGATCCTCCTCTTTTTCCCTCAAGTTCTCCTCGACATCTGTGCTGTTCGTCGTCATACTCAAGTGCCTTTCTTGTTGCCTTAAACGAAACCAGCTGGTGTATATTTTAAGCATGAACAAGGTCTATTTTGTCGCTTCGATATCGAAACAAAAGAGAGTTGTAGGCAGAAAGACCCTGGAATGAGTAAGGAAATAATTATGAACCACGCCTGTAGACCATCTCATTTTTCACCCCTCCCTGTTTCTCTTCTTGCTACAAACGCAGGACAAGAGGAAATATGCTTCCAGAGATGAGAAATGAACTTGTCTTTGACTCCTCACTACTGTTAAAGAATAGATGCATTTTATTAAAGACATGAAAATATCACATTGAAACAACTGCTTCAAATCTAGACAATAATTGTTTTTTTCCCAGTTGTCATACTTGTGTGAGTTTTCTCCTTCACTGAAACTTTGTTCCTGCTAAGAACAACGGTTGATTTCCTTTTGATAACAGAATCCCATGAGCTTCCTGACTACAGTGCTTATCTGCCCGGCGGCTTCCTTCCTTTCATATCAAGCAGCACAGAGGCAACACTGACACTTGTCTTTTGTCTGTGTGCAGCAAGTGTGGATTATTGCATATTTGGCAGAAAATGTAAGCACGATAGCGTTTCATTCTCTGTTCTGTGGCTGTCTCTAACTCAGAGACAGAAACATCAGGAGAACCTTAACATGTTTCCCATGTGAATAGGCAGATTCTTAGGGGTTGTATTAAATGAGAATACATCAGAGTTTACTATGTATTCAACAAGTCAAAGTGTTGATCCTTCTGATGAGAGTAAGGTAGCCAACAGGTAAAAATGTGCAGCAAACCCATGAATGATGCAAACTCCCAAACACAGAAACAAAAAAAAAAATAATGGAAAAATGCTGCAATCACAAAGAGAATTGAAGTAAAAACCTATATTAATAAAACGGAACTGAATGTAATTAAATTAAAAACATAAACACCTTGCCAGTGCTCAGTGTTTGGTTAATTGCTCCTACTAATGTTTGTTTTGTTGATTAGTTTTTAGAAAAAAAACAGCAAAAACTTGCACTCACCTTTTTTTAAAAAAATGTGTTTTGGAAATTTGTTAAAGCTACAGCTGATTTGTAAAGTTGATTTTCACAACACTAAAAAAAATTTAGAATTTGCATTTTGTTCTGATCTTTGACAAATATGTGACAAATAAGTAATGCCTGAACTGTTGATGTAACCTGGATTTGTCTGAACAAAAGAAATATATATATAGACTTCAAGAAGCTTTGACATGGGAGACCAAAGTGTTTGTATGAGCAATAGTGAGGGAACCTGGAGAACGCTGAACTCATTTGCATATTTTGAGCATGATTTGTCACCACAGATAGAAAACTAATTGATTAGGTGTACATCTTTTTTTGGAAAGGTAATATTAGGATCATGACTCAGCTTCTAAATTTAACATTAGACAATTTAAAAAGAATTTTCTGTCTATATACGTAATGGTTTTAATCACCAATAGCATCAGAAATAACTAAAGGTTTTCTAACACTATTTGCATAATGTCTTAACTTCCTTCTGTACTATTTGTGGGAATACATTAAAGACCTGCAGTATTTTTGACTTTGGGACACGATGTGGCTGGTCAGACATTCAGACTAACCTCCTTAAATATACATAGCATGTTTAAAAATCATTTGCCTGATAAAGATCTGATTCGAACAATTTGCGTGACTTTTCTTCTTGTTCACACAAGTTATCTGCAAAACAAACTGCAGTAATATTTTGTTGAACAGCTTTTACAGGTTCAGTTCACACCAACCCATGGTGATAAAGCAGTGAGTTTTAGACATGTTGATGATAAAATATATGGGTTTCCTGCTCTGCACTAGAAATAAACTAATCCAAACTCATTTTTATGGGTTACTGCATTCTACTGTACTATACTGCTCTTATCATCACTAATTATTTAATCAACAATTAAGTGTTAATTAGATAAATAATTAAATTATTTACGTTTTCCTTTAATTTTGCCAACACATGCAAGCTCACAATAGAAGTTTAAAATGTGCTGACAGTTTTATTATTATTTTTTTTATGTTTGAAAATGACAAGAATTAAATTTTATTACACTCCACATTTTTTACTAAACAAATTGAATTAACTGATTGACATTCATAGTCTTAAACAATGTGGCTTGATGTATTTTATAGTTTTGATTTTACATGATGACGAAGACCAAAGGAAGCTGCAGTTCAACTGAAAATGAATTTGTAACATCATACTTAGCTATGAGTAAATTCCAAGTTTGGGTGCATGATTCTGCAAAACATGTGACTGTGTGCACATAATGACCCACACCAGATAAAGTTATCTTTTGCAAACCTGACATTTTGCAGGATGTCGTGTTTGGCTATCTCTCACACCTTTATAACAAACATGTCTCTTGTATTGGCGATTTTTGCTTCTCCACCACAGAAAGGACGGAATTTATGGTGGAAATGGAGAAACCTCTTGTAATGACTTAACAAAGGCACAAAAACACTAGATCTTTACAAGGTTGGACTCTGAAAAGACTAGCAATTTTATTTACAATGAAATAAACTTTTTTTTCTTTTTTTTGTTGAGATAGGTAATAATATATGTTACTGTTCAGATGCACATGAAAAATACTGAGGTAAAAATAACTGGAAGAGTTGAAAAAGGGGTATACAATGCATACCACTACAGTAAATTACACCAGTCATCTCGACAAACAATTGGCCCGTCATTGCCTTTTGAAGCATATTTAGACAAACATGGCATTCCGTGTGTAAACATATACAGAGTTTAAAATGACTCAATGTGAATGAAGCATTGTTTCAAATAGTGGTTAGTCTAACATTAGATATAATCTTAGATTTAGGTTTGTGTCTATGTATTTATAAACATATCAACATCGCCCTTTTTAAGCAAATGGACAGGCACAAACAATGCAGGCACATAAAGTGGTTGGATTAACCCCACAGGGGACAATATGTCTTAGAGCCATTATCTCAGTGCATGCAGCACTGTATACAATGACATGGCAAAAGAGCTGTCCAGTGAAAACTGTCTTTTAGTTTGTGAAATCAACACCAACTATCCAAACAACAAAGAAAGATACTTCCTGTTATCCTTTAAAGCCAAAAAGGAGGAATCATGTTAAGAGTTTATCTCACCCATTCCCTTTAGGTTGACCTATTAACCATGACAGTATTCAGTCTGCTTTTCCACAAGTAAAAACTGTTACGTTCTTCCTGCTCAATATGAAGATTGATTCCATAATGTCCCACAATGCAGCAAAGCGAATATCCACAGCTTCTATTACCTGTGGGAAAAACAAAAAACATAGTTTAGAGTTCATGTTTTTACTGTTAATATGCTTCTTTTTTTTTTTTACATGTTAAGAAAATGCTTCTGGATGGTAGAATAAATTTTAACAATAAATCAAAATGTGGAATGTTTTTTTCTTTATGAAAGGGTAGTAGGTGACACACATTTTATTTCCCATTTCTAAACTGTGCATCTTCTTTCTTATTTTGTTCAACAGTTTATTCATGTGAATATTGAAAATAATGCGACCATGTAAAAAGTCCAGAAAAGCAACATCTTTGTGTTGGCTTAACTTTTAAAAGCATATTCCTGGCTTAAATGCTTTTTAATAATCAAGACACCAGGAAAATGCTTAAAGCCTGACAAGAATCATTCCTATAATTTAACTATATTCTGGAGAGACACAAAACTGCATGGGATGATTTGTGTATTTATATTGCATATTATTTTGTTCAAATAACCCTCTGGAATACAAAGAAACAATTTATCTGGAATAAATCTGTTTGTGCCTTTAACTAGACCTTTGCTCACAGCTATATCCTGATTCCCTCATTTATTTAGTTGTATAAAAATATTCTATCCACTCCTTATATAGGTATATAAATGAAATTTTGTCTAGTCACATTGGTTTTGAGGTTCCATAAAACAGAAGAACTGTCAGAATAAGGCCTGCTTACATCAAGATATTTGGGGATTTAAACTTCTAGAGGTGTTGTATGAGCTTAGGTTGTTCAGTGATCTCTTAAATTTCCATTCTTATAGTAACACTGCATTTGAACAGAAACCTAAAGTTTCATTCAAATTTCAAAATTTCATTTTAAAATATTTTCCAAAATATCTTTCTTGGATGCATACTGAATTACAGTAACGCATAAAGTCATTGCTATACTTCAGTAATGCTTTTAATTACTGAAGTATAAGTAATTAACTTCAGTAATTTCTTACTGAAGTTAGTAAGTAATTACTAACTTACAAATTTAGTAAGATAGTAAATTAGTAAGTTAGTAAGTGAGTCCAAGCAATTGGATGAGTCCAGTAGGTCCAAAAATCCATGGCTCCACATGGATTTTTGGATCTACTGGAGTTGGTCTTATAGAATGGATGTGACATAAAGTTCTCAGATGGGAATCAGAGTAAATACCAGCTTTGTGGAATTGAATATTAATGAAAAATCAAATGAAATTCTTAAAACATTAAGTTTTGATTTCACAAAGGAAGGCGTAAATCCATCACTCATGGTTAAATTCACCTCAGACAATAAACCTGGAAAGGAGGTCCTACATTTACAAATATACCAATTCTTTACAAAACATCAGGGTATCTGTTACAAGTGCCACCATATTAGCCAGATACTTTGCATTTTAAAGTGTATTCAGGGCATCTATCTCTTAGCATTTTGTAACTATGCAGTTTTGGTGGTTTCATGCTCTACATTATTGGGTAAGAAATGGTGCTATTGTTTTGTCTTAACAGATTGTTGACCAGTCACTGGCAATCAACTCTATCTGGCCAACTACTATATATTTAGTAGCTGCAGTGCATCTTCACAGATGTAATGCTGTCATTGTAAATGCTCTGTATTCAATGGTAAAGATTTGGTCAATATTTCAGTAGCAGCTAAAGAAATTTTGAAAACCAATGCTTGAAAACTCAATTTTCTTGAGTGTGATGATTAAAATACAATAAATATTTCATTGCTTAGACTTTCGAAAGAATAAAATGACCAATACTCACAATTCGGTGTCTTCAATGGAGTCTGGGTCCTCCATGGTCTCCAGTCGTCTCTGGCAGGCATCCAATAGCTTTTTTCTTGGCCCTAACGGGATATGAATGCTCTTAAGGTCTTGATCAGAGCAAAGCAGGAGAGCTTCTAAGTCGATCTTCTCTCTTTTGAATATGGAGTAAAACTCGCTCATACTTAGTGTGGCAAGGAAGACCTCCAGAGGGCTGGTATCAGGCTCATCATCATCATCCAACCCTAATTCAACTTCTTCCCATGGCAACTCTTCCATGTTTCTTTCCTGCAGGCTATGTGCGCTTCCAATGCTATCTTCATCTATACTTGGATAGTGCTGCAACCGACTGCGTAAACGCACATTATTACCTGAGCGGGTCGTGTCTCGAGCACCAAGGTTGAACATTCCTCCACTTACGTAGTTTCTTCTAAAGACCATGGTGCCCAGACCCGGTCTGTTAAACAGGGAATCATGTCCAGAGTCTGTACTGATCTCAGAGTAGTCCATATCTGGTCCAAGAAGGTCTGGCTCACTCATGGCACGAGAAATGGCATCGTCGTTGTTTCTAGGGAACATATCTCGAACATTTCGACGCCCTCTGTCTTTTGGGTTGATGTAAGTCCCCTGCTTGACAAACATGACATCATTACCTAACTGAAGTCCAGAAAGGGAGCGCACACTCTTTCTTCCATCTTCGTAAATTTTAAATGTTCCATCTCCTTGCTTTCTCTTCTCCAGCTTCTTTTGAATCTTTGTCTTCCCTCGGTTTGTGGCATGGAGAGTTGCCTAACAGTACAGAAACAATGCAACAATAGAACAATCAAAGTGTTTTAATAATTTAAAGTACATTTAAATATGTCAGTTAGTGTATGAAAACTTAAACCACAAAAAAAGTCCCAACCTGAGAATATGGCACACTGATAGTGGCTGTGCTAAAGTTACGTAGCTTGTGGCTAACGGAGCTGCCAGTGTAACTGGAGAAACTCATGACATCTGAAGCGGAAGCCTCAGAGGTTTCTTTGTGAAACTTTCGCTCCATGCGTTTGCGGTGCTTTTTCTGCATCTTAGCACACTCTTTGATCCGTCGCTCAGCATCACGAAATGCCCGGTCCTTCAGTTTGCCGACCAGTTTCGGATTTAGCCCTGTTTGCTTGGCAGCGATGGAATCCAAGTAGCGGACACAGTCCATGTGGTTTTTCGTGGCGGCCATGTCCAGGGGTGTGTGGTAGTCATTGTCTAGGCACCATATGTTGGCACCAAAAGACACCAGAAAGAAAAGGCAGTCGAGATGACCATTGGCAGCTGCCAAGTGGAGTGGTGTGTTCCCCCATATGTCACACTTGTCTGGGTTGCCTCTGTTGGCCAAAAGAGTCAAAAGGTAACCAGAGTAAATACAAAATGCAGTTTTACAATAATGACTTTATTTGTAAAGGGGGAAAAAACTGGCCAAACCAAGCCATGTTGACTTGGCTATAAAATGTTATCCTCTAAATCCTTATTTATCATGAAAGTTTGAAAATGTTTTTGGAAAGTTAAGTTCAAGATTACTTTCTACAACTAAGCCTAAATACTGGCTTGGTTTAGGACAATTCTTTTTCAGTTTTTATTTATTTATTTATTTATTTCAATCAGCAATCAACTAATGTCCTCTAGTGCAATACTTCAGGCCTCGGTTTCCTGACCCTCCGCGACCCGAGGACTACCTTAATGTGTGTTGTACTGTTGCTCCAGGTTTGTAATATGACCGCTGGCTTGCCAGCATCACGGCTCCACTACCTGTATCCTGTTTCAAGGGAGGCCACATAAATTGCACCTGACACAGTTTGGTCTGACTGGTGATGTCCTCCTGAATTTCTCAAGTCAGATCAAGCAACATGCTTGCTGGATAACAGCCAGATAGGAGTTTTCAAGCTTTTAACTGATTATTTGAACCTTTTTGTCCGAGAATAAACCCAATATGCAAATTCACCAAATTAAATTGATTTCCTTATATACTTTGTCAAACTATTCAAATGTTTCTTGACGTCTTTATTTTAAGTTACTTCTAAATATTTATAAGCATTTCCTTTGGTACCTACTCCAACATATTGTTAACTTCAGTTAAAAGATATTTAATTTACTTTCTCTAAGGTTTTATATAAAGCCACTTCTTGCCAAACTGTTTTGTCTCTTCTTTGTCCTCCATGGTAGCAGCATAGACTCCTGAATATTTTATGCTATGGACATGAAACTACTCCAGATTTATTATTGATGGGTGTCACTGTAAGGATTTCTGATATGTGTCATTCTTGGGCAGCGATTTCCAATGCCCAGTTCTGATTTTGGTGGAGCGTCCTTTGTGTTTCATCAAGATCGAAGAGAGGATAGAATTTTGGGAGAATGGTTCACGGAATTTGTGTTAAGGCAATCAGTTATCTTCAGTGCTGATGACTGACAGTGATGGGTAAACAGCCCCAAAGACAGCAATAAAACTCTGACCAAAAGGAAGAGTTTGAAAAGATCAGGGAACATACCATAAATTTAAGACACAGAACAAATAAAATGTACCTATACTCAGATGATATATTTATGTCCATCTGAGTTCAAATCATACAAAATGGCACTTACACAAAGCTATCTAACATGATGGCTTTATGTGTCGCAATTTATGTCTGTGGTAAAATGCTTAGCACAGTAGTGTCAAATGCGTTGTCTCATTATTATCTGATGGTCTGTTTCTGTCCTCACAGTCAGTGACAGTTTAATGCCATTGCAGGTAAGTCAATGCAATATATGAGCCAAATATAGCAGATATGGCATCTTTCCCATGACACTTGTACCTCTCTTCTTTGTTTATTGTCTCACAAGTTTGACTTATGGTAACTATTAGTGTTTATTTTCATTCCATCGGACAATCAGTACTTTATGTCTCCTATGTGCTGCAGCTCTGTGTACACTCAAATCGTGGGAAATACTGAACTAAAGCGGAGGTCATCTTGGGTGTTTTGGGAGTTTTTGAGGACCCTTGAACAAATTCATCTTTAAAATGAACAAATTCAAACTGAATTTAATATAAAATTAGAACTGATAGTCTTCACTGATAACTTGCTTAGACTGTCCCCTGTGGGTTTTTTTTTACTCCTAATAAATTGTCTCTGACAAATTAAGCATTGTTTAATGATCTGATGTTTTTAAATTTGCTAAGTGAAGCAGAATCACGTTCTGTTCTGGCTGACTTGGAAACCAGGTCAACCTGATGAGATGAGAAATGTACTGCTCTATAAAAAAAAAGCAGTGCTAATCTTGCCAAAAATGTTCACCTTCATAAAGCATCTTCCGAAAACTAGAATGAAATATTTTCTAGTTCTTTTCATCCGACTGTGAAACTAACTTTAAAAAGGGAGAAATCAAAAAACTGACACATTCTACTTACAAAGACAAATACTTAGCTATAGATCTACTAATAGAGAAAATTGATTTGTTTCCTCTAAAAATAATTACTGTGACCGTACATGCCTTATGATAGCGTTCACCTTATATTATACCTTAACAATGTATCTGCATTTTATGTGCAAAATAGAGTATGATTTTGAAATGGAAGTGGGAGCCTAAAGTGATAGCCTGGGCAAGGAATCAAAGAAGAATCCAAGAGGCCCAATGTGACTCTGGAGGAACTCCAGATAGAGCCGCAGCTCAGGTGGGAACATCCATTGATATGACAACTATTATTTGTTGACTCAACAGGTCTGATCTTTATGGAAAAGGACACAACGATAATCACAGTTGAAACAAATCCACAAGGAGTAGCATTTAAATATTGCCACAAAGCTTGTGGGAAACACAACAAAAGTGAAAGACGGCTTAAGACTATCCCATGGTGTTTCATGGAAGCATCGTACTTTGAGATATTGGTGTGTGGTAGTTTGTTGCACTATAAAATCTGCCTTTGTCCTTTAAGCGACTGCATTTTCTTCTTAATGTTTCCACTTAAACTGGCAGAATAATAGAAATGAGCTGTATTCAGGCGCTACGTCCATTAAGTTGAATTACGCACAAAAACGAGCTGTTGAACGGGTAAAAAAAAAAAATTAAATAAAAAAAAATATATATATAATCTCAGATTACAGTAAGCAACTATCGAAATAAAAATGCATTCAAAAATCATCTATGATAAACCTTTAGATGCATTCTAAAGCCTCGGATTTCTTGCGTATACTTCGTCATAAATCATACCCACCCCCTGGCCACGATCAGCCGCAGAGCCTCCAGGTTGCCGTGGTAGGCCGCCCATAAAGTCGGTGTCATGCCATCCTCGTCCGGCGCGTTCAGATCCTTCCTCGTCGCCTCCTTCAGCAGGTCCAGGTAGCCGTCCCGGGCCGCCTTGTGATACTTGTCATTCATGGTACTGAATCAGTTCGCCGTGCGCAATGCCATTCCGTTTCACCACAACCACCTCCATGGTCCCAGTCATGAGGAGGCGGCAGGCTGACTAATAGGTTCCCATTTTGTCTGTTGGTTCACCCAGAGGGATTCGCTCCTGGTATGTAAGAGGAAGCGCGTTTCCAGGGACGCGATGGCACACACAGCGTGGATCAACACTGCTCCCGGTGGACGAGGTGAATCAGAGATAAGATGCCCCCCTCTAAAACATCCATATACCACTGTATCTAAATAGATGGAAAAAAGGTAAACTGCATGCTCCGTTAAAGAAGTGTGCTTGATCAGTAAAGCTTGCTTGGGGCTTACCTGGTGCTCACCTCAAGTTGCCTTCCGCCACACTGACCTCCAGTTTTACAAATTCATATCAGTAAAACGTATTATGGAAACATTAATTTTTACGCAGTAGTGAAGCTCAGACATTATGGTGAATAATTACGCCCAGATAGATGACTGGCTTTTCTTTCTTTTCTTTTTTTCTTGATGACATGATTTACAGATAATGGAAACTCAAAGTTCGCCTTTTTCACAAAGTAGAATAGTACATAACGCCAAACAGAAAGGCTTTAATAGATATAGGATACAGCCTAAAGGGATTTTACAGTTGTGTAACAGTCACTGACAACCTCCAAATGGAGAGGAAGTGCCTGATCACAAAGTGCTGTATCCAAACTCAAAATGTTGAGTGGAAGGACAAAGTGGGAGAAAGTCAACATTGAAGCAAAGTCTGTCTATTCAAGAACATTAGAAAGATTTATAAAGTGTAAAATGAAATAATGTACCTTTTAGAGATGTTCCAATTTGTTTGTATTTCACCAGTATGTTGCCCACTGCCTTGTTCTTTTATTTTTTGAAAAAAATTAGGAATTGGAGTCAAGTTAGTGATATTCACAAGGAACCTTGGGAAAAAAAAAGGCTGTTCCATGTTGACTGCTCTCAGTCAATGTGTATGTAAACTGTTTCCTAAGCCAGAGCGGGCAGCAGAAATGCTGAAAATTAGCTTGAAATTGTGACTTTGTTGAGAAAACATTCAAACTGTGGAAGTGTTGTGCAACTGGTCAATATTTCTTGTATGAATTGTATGAACAATGTCACCTACGCAAAGTGTCGAATCCTGGAGTTGACACATTTATTTTATTCTTTCTTAAAGTCATAATGTACAGAATGTCCTCTTATGTTCCATTAATAGAAGATGATTATTTATTGTGTTTAAACATGTTATCTAATAAAGGTCATAAAGCTGTCCTTAGGGTTTCAAAGAATCTTGATGTTTTCATGTGCTGCTCTAAGTTTACATAACACATATGATCAAATATTACATAAAACAGTAAATAGTATTAATAATTGATAATTAGTTGTGTAAAGGTTAGAGTGCAAATATGTATGTCAGCAATGTGTCACTGTGACTGGTTAACTGGTAGTGTCACCTCACTGTGGTTTTCCAGACTTCAAAATTGACTTTTTCAAAGTTTCCATCCTGAACTTTAAATGCAAACAGAACAAGCTGAAAATTAGTATTATTTAGTGAAGACACTTTGAGTAAGATACTGGAACATGCATGGTAAAGTACACCAATAAGTCAAAGCATAGCCTTTAGGTGCTGGCTTAAAAAAAGATACTGATTGTGTCTATTAAAGATAACTTGCATGCAATTTTGTCGGAGGAAGGTGAAAAAATGGTCTGCTGCAGCAGAAAAATATGTCAAGTTTAAAACAAACAAAAAAACTAATGTAAAATAGAGATTTTGCATCTGTGAATTTAAGGCATTGAAGCTACTTTGTCCAACTTTCATAAGAAATAGTAAAATATTTTGTGTGATATAAAGAACAAAATTCTGGCAATCAGGAATGGAGCTTGCATTTTCTAAAAACTTTGAAATTAACGGGAAAAGGGTATTCCTGGAATTGTCTTATGAACTTTACTGTAGTGTTTTGTGCTAAACATGTCGTATTTGTTGATACCATACTGTTGTTCCGAGCAGGCAGAAATTTTAGGACTATTTGGATGTAAATAAGTTTGGTTTTGGAGAAATATAAAAGCCACAACAGCTTGTATCTCAGGACATCACTCCACAGCAGGTAAGCTCACACATATGCTGAAAGTTTTAGATGCTGTGTGGTTGATGATGTTAACACCTTATTTTGTATCTTTTGAAAGCTTGTACTATGTCTTTGATGCTATTTTTTGTCATTTCAAAAAAATCAGCAGAAAAATATTGATGAGATGACAAAGCATAATTGGTGTGGAAAAGTTTCAGGTCAAAACCACAGAAGGGAATCACACCATGACAAATACTGATTCTACAATCTTTAGAAAAGTTTCCTTTTGTGGGGGATGTGTCTCTATGAGGGAGTTAAGGATTGGATCTGACTGTTGAAACTGACATGTCTCATTTCTGTTTTCTAGATGCAGCAAACAGCTCACCTGTAAAAAGGAATCTCTGAAATAACAGCCATGTGCTTCAACTCGGGCTACCCGTGCGAATGTTTGACCAGCGGTAATTTATGTGAGCCCTGCAGGATGACAGTCAAGGACAGGGAGCTGGAGGAGGCACACCTATCCAACAACATAAATGCAGCAGACTCAGCCATGGGTGTCAGTGAGCCAGAGATGGACACCTCCTCAAGTGAAGGTGCACGGGACCGAGGCAGAAACTGGGGATGGATGTTGTCTGCGATCATCTGCCTCAACATCTTGATCTTGGGTTGTGCCTTCGTTAGTGGGGGCTCTTCAAGCAGTGTCAATATCGACACCTCAGACCTGCAGATTTTCATTCTCTTCCTGTTCCTGCTCAACTCCATCTGGATGGTCTATTACACCATTTACAATTCAAGGACAGAAAATGCTGTCTTCAAGGATAGGCATGCAGGACCCATTTGGCTCAGAGGTACGGTGAAAATTTTAATTGTTAAACAATTTATGTAAGGAGTACTTCTTGAACATTTTAATCACTTTCCTCTACATGTTGCTTTGCTTTTAGCGGGACTTCTTCTGTTTGGGATCCTCAGTATCATCATGGATGTCTTTAAGATCGGCAACTATGTGGGTTACCTCCACTGTGACCCAAGTGTTGCCTCCAATATTAAAGTTGTATTTCCCGTGGTACAAATTGTCTTTGTTGTTGTGCAGGTAAGAAAATTGGCATTCTTAATATTCTCTATTCCTGATAGTGAGAAAGTGTTACAATTTTTGTATTTTGCACAGATCTACTTTCTGTGGATCCATTCAAGGGACTGTGTGCAGGTCCAAAAGAACCTTTCACGGTAGGTTTTTAGGGTATTTATATGCTCTTTATTTGCTTATTTTCTGTCCCAGCACACATGAGACACTATACCTGAAAAACAAGGAATCAAAACCTGTGCTTTTGTCTTTCCAACTACCATTTAAATATGGGGTGGAGATGAATGTAGGACAGTGTCTCAGAAATGGGCTGCAAGATAAATAATGGCCTTGATGTCTTAATTTATACTGTATGTAGAAAACAAGACAAACTTGTATAGAATGAGTATGGATTAATGGGTTTAAAATCCAAATAAGGTCTACATACAGTCTCGTGTGATTTGGCTGATATTGGTTTATGTTCTACACAAGAAGCTCATTCAAGTCTGAGTAAAATCTATATGGGACACACATCCAGAGGAACCAGGGGTTACAGCATTTATCTTACTTCACACATTAACAAAAAAACAGAACCACAAATTTCTTTACTGTTAATATTATTTACTTTTACAGGCTCTTAAACATATGAGTTACTGTTTTGGATATAAAAATATGAGAAAATAACTGTTTCACTTAAATATAAGAACAGTTAAACCTCATTTTTTGCCGAAAGGCAAAAAAAAAAATCTATTTTTCTATCAATTGACTGATTTGTTTTTGTTTAGCAGTAATTCTGCAACCTTTCTTTAGAAAGATTTGCCGTTTTTGGTTTATAATAATTAGCAGCAATGCACTAACCGGACTATCCCTGGCTGATAGGACTAACCTATTGATTCTAAATTTGACTGAACCTGATATCTATACTGTCACACATAAAAGAAAAAGTGCTGTAGGTACCTTGATAAAAGCTGTAGTTTTGAGTCAAACAGAAAATGAAAGGATTGCAGTAAAAACCCTAATTATGCATAAAAATATTTAAGCATCATAGAAGTTTTGTTAAATGCAAACAAAAGTGCATTTAAGTGCTCATTGTTGCTTGATGTTTTATTGACCAAAAATGGTCTTAGTTTTGATGCATTTATTAAATAGAAAATAATCCAGATTTTTCTGTGTTTGATCTGCAAACTGCTGATTATGCGCAATCAAGTGTGAACTAGAATAACATGGGATGTGTCTCTGGAATATCTTTGTTAATTTTCTCTGTCTTTTTGATATTTTAGATGTGGGCTGATGCTTACCCTCTCCACAAATCTTGTTTTATGGATGACTATGGTCACTGAGGAGTCTCTCCATCAAACAATTTTTCCAGATGTTCCGACCAATGTCACTAAACTCTCAAGAAGACAGATGTACATCTATAGAGGTAACCTAAACAGATGAAAGCTAAGTCATTAGTGAATAAACAACGTGACACTGTTGAATCTGATTGTATGCTTTGTGGTATTACAGCCGGTTATGAGGGTGACAAGTGTGAGTGCAGCCACAGTTCCTGTGACATCTTCAAGGATGCCTACTACTACCTGTACCCCTTCAATATTGAGTATAGCCTCTTTGCCTCTGCCATGGCTTTCGTCATGTGGAAGAATGTGGGAAGAGTACCGTCACAAAGCAACCGCCACCACGTGAGATTCAGCCTCAAGGAAGTATTCATTGGTCCTATTTTGGGGCTCTTCCTCGTGGTTGCAGGCATCGCAACATTCATTGAGTATGAGATTAAAATGAAAGCAAACTCAAATGAAGAGAACCATGATGCAGCGGTGATGATGCACTTTGTTATGAATATAGTCACTGTCACATTGATGTCCATCTGCACCATCATCGGAAGCGCTATCTTCAAGGTGGACCACAGGGAGCACATCTCAGAAAAGAACCCCACCCGCAGTCTGGATGTGGGGCTGCTAGTGGGAGCCTCGCTGGGGCAATTCATCATCAGCTATTTCTCCATTGTAGCCATGGTTGCAACTGGGGCCAAGGGCCACCTGAACAGGCTCAATTTGACATGGGGAATACTGATGGTGATCCAGGTTGGCCTGCAGAACTTTTTCATAATTGAGGGCCTGCACCGGGAGCCCTTTCATGAGGTGAAGGTTGACACAATGGTTGAAAATCAGTGTGTGGTGGAATCCTGCAAAGATGGAAGCAAACTTGAAAAAGTAGACCTGGACAATATGCCCAAACCTGATGTAGAAGCACGTGGCAATGGTGGGACAGCGGAGCACAAACACAAACTCCTGTGGAAGAGGCGAGTGTTGAGAGAGGTCTGCGCTTTCCTGCTGCTGGGTAACTTTATTGTAAGTACCTTTTTCCTCCTTTTTCTCATGTTCACTGTGATCAGTTCTCTTAAGACTAAGTCTCTTCTTTCTGTTTTTTCACAGCTGTGGATCATGCCAGCCTTTGGTGCTCGTCCCCAGTTTGATCATGACACCGAAACACAGTTCTACCAATCCAGCATGTGGGCTGTTATCGTGAATGTGGGTCTTCCTTTCGGCATCTTTTACCGAATGCACTCAGTTGCCAGTTTATTTGAAGTCTATTTAAACTCATAAATCAGCATCTTGGAATGAGTGCACAAAAAACTGGATCTGGGCAATACTAAACTGTGTTGTTCAGGATGTTCTTGATTAGTGCTTTTTATCAAAAAGGTACAATATTGACTATTTTCTAATGAAGTAGCATCAGTATGTGACAGTGTAAATGTGTTCAAAATTTTATTCATCTGAATATCTTGTATAGCTAATCTTGTAAAAGCTGATTTATTCTGTTAACTTTGTTTGCAAACAATAAAAAAGAAGTGTTAGAATTCAAACCATGACTATTATTATCATTATTTTGTTTAATTGTGATCATTATTATTATTATTATTATTACCATTATTGCTGTTGCTATTTGAAGTAAACTTTACGCCCATAGTCAAATACCCTTTGTCAGAGATAATGATTTTGGGACATTATAGAATTAACATTTTCATTAAGTCTGAAGAGCACAACATTACATCAATAAATGCAAATATGCATACATATTTAAAAACCCTAGTTTTAATTATTAAAAAATATTATTCAATAGGTCCCTTCATACTTTATTTAAGCATGCCAAAAATAAAGCAGCTGATAAAGTAGTTGATACCTCATTCACTAGTTTCCCAAGGAACATACAGGGTATCAGCTTAACAGAGCCCCCTGGTGGTACAAACCTGTCACTGAAGGACCCAGCAAACCTAATTGACTCCCTTGGTCCCGAAACCTTTAGGCTCACAGTTCATATAATTACAACAGAAAGAAACACCAGCTAATACAAGAATAGCTAAAGAACAGACTAAGCAAAGAAATTATGGCAATCGATTTTAATAAAATATATCCTAACAATGGTGGCACAACTCTTCCATACATTTTATTTATTTTTTACTTTTGCATGGACTGTTTTCTGGAAATTATACCTGGTGATGTTTAAGACCAGCACCCGATCTTATGTTTAAAGCAAGCGATTCCTGTTGATAAAACCATTGTGTGTAAGATATTAGAATATTTAAATCAGGCAAAATGACGGCCACCCTTTCTTCGGGTCCTTAGCACACGAGTTTGTTTACATCCACGTAGTCAGGAAACTCATTCCGTGTCAGAGATGCATCGACAGGTGATTTATTTAATAGCATGCTTTTTGTCACATTTATGAGGCTATTGCTTGATGGAGCATTATGCATCATATCTGTGTTAAGACTTAAAATAGACAAAAATACGTGTTGGGAGCTAAAGATTATTGCTAATTTTATGTGGGTGTCTTCATGTTTTTAACGTTTAAAGGACTCTACAGAGTCACCTCTTTTTGGTGAGGAGGACAACTTAAGGCTAAAACAGTCTAACATTAAGTAAGTTTTTTTTTAAATCTCTTTTGTCCGCTCACAGCTTATAATGGACTAGAAAGCTGGTCTTTAAATAAAATTCAAACGTGTTTTTCAGACATCCTTTGGCATCGTTCTTCCACCTTTTCTTCCGCACAAGTGCCATCTTGGTTTATTTACTGTGTGACGTTATCAGTAGTGGTTTTATTGTCTGCATGGTCACCATTATCCTCTTGCTTTCATGCGACTTCTGGACTGTAAAGGTGAGCGTGTCTGATTGTTAAAAAAAAAACAAACAGCAACAAAAAAGATCGACATGTAGTAATTCTGCCTGAAACTCTTGTTTGTTATTATCTGAATGGTTTATTGTTCGTTTAAATTTCATAATTTTGAATCAAATGTGTTTAGAATGTATCTGGCAGATTACTGGTTGGCCTTCGATGGTGGAATCAAGTGGATGAAGACGGGAGAAGCCACTGGATGTTTGAATCAAGGAAGGTAAGCACTTGTAAAAAAAAAAAAAAAAAAAAGTTAATCCCTGCTAGAAGTTTAAAAACACTATTCATCATTGGCATGAATGTCATATTAATGCTTTTAGCGACTTGTGTAACCTCTCTTTTATTTCAGAGAGAAAATATAAGACAACCAGAACTTATATTCTTCATATAACCTTTGGTGTTTGAATTTAGGGGATATTTGGTATTTCACATATGAGTTGAACTTTACATACAAATGTAGGTTGACATAGCACAACCTAGTTTTACTGCAAAGACACGCTAAACTCAATTAAAAACTGCTATTATTAGACAGACCTTAAATTATATCTTTGACTTTTAGTAAATTTTTGTCTTTTTCCTTTTTGCCTGTCTCTTTCAAGTAATTTATATCACATTTTCATAATTTTATTTTTTTTTGTATTAGTTTTTCCTGTGAAGCCCCACATTTTTTTTTCTAATTCCCAAACATACAATTTAAATAAATGTTCTTTCTTACTTTTGAACATCTATAAATGTCAGTGCAATTCCAAAAGATTAGCATACTTTTTCCTATTTCAAAAATTCATCTTGGTCTGTGTGACTGCTGTCCTGTTGAAACACATAATGGTGTGCAGGTTTCAAGTGTCCAATGTATCATTTAAGGGGCAGTTGAGGAATTTTGAGGTAGTCCCCTTTGCTCAAGGCACCGGTACCACTATGGCTGCCCCTACTGTGCTTTAGAGTTGGTGCAGTTGATTTTGGTTTGAACTAAAGAACACTTAACCAAATATTATAGGGAGTGTATGTAATTATTTCAGCCTGAATATATAATTTTTGATTCAGTGTGGATGAGTTAAAATTCACATTAAATTCAAACTTGGGATCCACGTTTTTTATTTTAGAGTCATGTCTGCTCATAAACCTCTGGCCAGTCATGTGCCACTCTTATTATAGAATAAAATACAAGTGACTCTTAGATTATTATATTTATTAGGAATAACTAAAGTGTCACCATCCTCCCTAAACAGTCTGATGGTGTCAGCAAAATATCCGCTGCAGAGTCGCGTGTCTTCTGGCTTGGCCTTATTGTGTGCCCCATTTTCTGGGTCATCTTTGTCTTCAGCACCATCTTCTCATTTAACATCAAATGGCTGGTGAGTTCAGTGCCTTGTACGCCGTGTTCCAAATTATTATGCAAGTGATCTTTTTTCAGATTTTCCTAAATGGTCAATGCAAATGATGGTCAGTATAATTTTCAAGTCATAAACTATTACAGTATATATATATTTCTCACCTTCGGGGACTCTGAAGGGGCAGGCCAGGTCTCACTCTCTCTCCCCATGATTTCGGCCAAAAAATGACTCCACCACCTCATTACTGACATCACAGCCGTGTTGGGATGTGGTGGCCATCCACCACCAATCCACTACTGCGTCCATCTGGACCATCCAGGGTTGCACAGCAGTCATCAGTGAACAAGTTTGAAAATTAATCTTCATGTGCGGCTGGGCCCACTGCGACCATTTCTGCTTGTGAACTGGTTGGGGGTGGCTAAATACTAGGTTCATGCACCACAAGCCTCCGGAGGATCCTCCACCTGGAGGTTCCAGAGGCACCAGCAGCTTCAAATAACTGTTTGCTGCTTTGTAAGGGCATTTTAACAGATGCTCTCTTAATCCAATGAATTTGTCTAACAGAAACCTTCCTCATTGTGCCTTTATCTGCACAAACCCATCTCTGTTCTGAATCAGCCACAAATCTCTTCACAGTACAACATCCCTTCAGTTTTCGTTAAATATCTAATGTTTTCATACCTTGTCATACGGCACTACACTATGATGATTTTTGTCAGCAGAGAGATCCTTTCACTTTCCCATATAGCTTGAAACTTGTGGCCTGCTTAATAATGTGGAACATCCTTCTTAAGTAGATTTCCTTTAATTGAGCTCACCAGACAAACTAATCAACCCAGCTCTCTGAAATTAATTATTTCATAGAGCTGAAATAGTTAATTTCACACAATATCATCTATAAATTTAATAGCACAACAAAAAATTTTATCTTTATGACACTTAAATCTAATCTGCATAATAATTTGGAACACGGAGTATATGTGTCAGATTCCTGCCTGTATAAATTACTGCCATGTATTTGATGATTTTCTTTGTGACTTTGCGCCTCAGGTTGTGGTGATAATGGGTCTGGTTTTGCAATGGGCTAACTTGTACGGTTATGTCAGATGCAAAGTGGGTGGAAAGTCCAGCCTGAGAAACATGGCAAAGTCCTACCTCAGTGGACAGGTTTTCAAACAGGTCTGTGAAGTGACACTCTTACCTTTACTTTAAATATATTGTCAGAACACATTGTGACACTCATGTTTTTGTTTTTCTTCAAAAAGGCCATGAAGGAAACAACGAAAAGTTGAGACTGAATTGGAGGCATTCAGACACAAAGAGGTGGTGGGGCTCAGAACTCGATGGAGTTAGTATATTTATACTTGATAAGGTAGATGGTTATTTTCCTGTTTCTTTACATGTGATGATTCTAAGAAATTCAGTGTCGGATAGTAAAAAAAGGTGATTTTTTTTTAAACAACTTTTGTAAGCTTGTGGGTGTATAAAACGTTGGGGAAAGTTCAAACCTCTGATATTTTTGTTTCTTTGACTAAGCTGTATTTTTGTGTCAGAAAGTTTGTTATTGTTTGTTATAAATTACACAATGGTATGTTTATGTGTAAGATGAAATAGCCATTTACTAGTATGTTTCAGAAGGCGTTGTGTGCATTAAAAATAAATCATGAAAATTATATTGTCTCCTCTGGTCTGAAATATTGTCCAGATATGTATTGATATCCTTGTGATGTAGAATATTTCAACTAAGTACTGTTAATATAATTGGAAAAACATAATTTAGGACAAGAGTGACGAGAACACTACTTTCTCTGCAGGTAAATGTTTGGCCACAAGGTGGCAACAAACATTATGGTTTTATTTCTGGTACTTTAGGCTGAATATGTCTGAATACAACTTTTGTTTGTTCAAAAAGTCAAATTTATGTTTGTTTAATTCATCCATTGAATGACTTTTGTTGTAAAATGCCACATTAATCTGCTGCAAATGATAGAATGTCTATTAAGTGAACTTTCACAATATGTGAACAAATCTCATAGATCAAAATATAGGGAATATATTTGTTTTTTTTAACAGATAAAATAAAGAATAACACAAGAAGTATATAGTTACATCTCTGGTCTCTGTGGCTTCACAATCATCAATGCATCTATTCCTCCATCTATTGTCTATACACACATATTCTAGTAAGATCACATGGACCCTGGTGCCCATCTGCAGTGATTGTCAGCAAGAGGCATGGTACATCCTTCACAAGTGTGCCGGTTCATCAAAGAGCATCACATAATAAAAAACTTGCATGAAAACATTCACACCTAGAGTAACATTTATGTACATGATGAGGCCATTCAAACTTCATGCAGACATAGAGTAAGTCAGGATTGCTTCCCAGGACCATCTTCCTGCAAGACAACTGCACCACTATGCACCCGAGTTTCTAACACAAACCACCTGTTAATTACCATGTATCCACAAATCCTTTACATTAATCCAAGAGGTTTTTAGCTGTGTTGCATCAAAAATATGCGACATAGTAAATGAACCTTTTCAGTCTTTCTTTTGTACAAGTCATGAACTGCAGTGATCTCTTAACTAATCCTAATCTAGATTCTTCAAAAAATAATTAAGGTAATTACAGGCAAATAACTCATCTGACTTTTTGGCAAACACAAATGAAAAGCCAGTTTGTCACTCATTTTTGATTAAGAAAAAAATCCAAACAATGTTTTTTTTCACAACATCTCATTTTTGACCCTTGATGTTTCTGTGTAAAGGCTAATACCCACTCTTTTCACAATATCCATGTCATGATTTTCTGCTAACTTAATGCAGAAAAGCAAGCTTTTGGCTGTAATTTTTGGCTCTAGAAATGAAAGGTTAGAGATCAAATTTGACCCTTCTGAAACAAATGAACATGCCCATCTGTTAAAGTTAAATAACATTAGATATGTAAAACATGATCATCCATGCAGTAATTATCGTGGTAGTCTTTTTACTATTTTCTTTGCTAAATCCAGTTAGTGAATTTATTTTTGTTTTGGACAAGCCATGAATTTGTTTGAACTTGTATTATAGCTTTTCTTTTGATGTGAAGTGTGCATTCTGTTATTATTCTGTTACTGCATTTCTTGTTTGTAGTGAAGAATTAAGCTACACCAATAAACCTCCCTTGAACTGATGAATTAGAATATAATAGAATATTTGACTAACAATTAGTTACATGGTTTAAGAGTATATACGTTTTTAGCTAAGAATTCTATCACGTTTATAATGCTATATCATAATAAATAAGAGGTCAAAAACAGTTAGTGATTATCTTCTATGTTGCATTAGTTCCAAAATGTAAAATGATCAATGTTACATCTGTACTGTACCATAACATAAGTCATGGCAACAACATATGCAGAACTAAAGATAAGATACAACCAGAAAAAGATTTTGTCCAGTTTATCTGCAAGTTTCTGATGACGTTCCTCTTCTGTCTGTTTGGTGTCAACAGCTTCCATGAATCTGACCATCTTCTGGAGCATTTTAGAGTCCTCAGAAAGACCTTGCTGAATGACACTGATGACACCTTTGGTCTCTGCAGTGATCAAAATTACAAAGTTGGTCACTCCCTAAAAAAAAAAATACATCTTCACTAACAGTATGTTTCCTTCACAACAAAGCCTCCCTCACCTGCATCCTCGTTTTCTTTGTTGTCTTCTGCATTTTGAGGAGCAGGCCTTTTACAGAAGCAGGTGAAAAAAGCCAACCCGTCTTGAGACACCCTTGTCAACAATATGGATACCAACATGCTTATCACCATTAGGACTTGGCAAACACAGAAATGGATTCCTGTGCAACATAAAGATGGTTGTAGTTATTTGTGCTGCTGATTTATATTTTCCTTTTTTGTTTGGTCTCATCGGTTTGCACAGAGCAAGTTGGTTTGTTTTTGTGTGCCCCACGACTCACGGATGACTGGGCTGCACTTGCTGTCTCCAGGAAGCTCGCTGGTGAGAATGTTCAGGAACATGGTGAAGCTGAGCACCAAGGTAACCTTGAACGAGTTACGCTCACCACCTTGGAGTGGCAGAGCACCGCTGACAATATCTGCCACCATGATCAAGATAGTGGGCAAAAGTAATGTGATGAATGGGTTGGTATATCTGATCCTTAGAGACACCTGAGGTGAGCACAAAAGACACAGGGACAAAGGGAAGAAACTACAGTCTGCATTGCATTGCTTTGATTAGAATGTGACTTTTTGCTCCCTTTTAGTAGCTCTAAGAGAACACTATTTAAATTTATATTACAGCAAGAAAGCTAGATTCAAGTTAGGCAGCTAGCTTGCAAGAAAGCTTGTTTTTACTTAAATTGCTGCCAGCCACTTCTTGGTGACTTATTAAACCTACTGTTTAGAAAAAAACTGAAGACAGTTTTCCATTACATGAGTTTGCCAAACTCCACCAAGCTGTTTCTTATTCCTTTAAAACATTTATTTTTTACTAAAAGGTTTCAGGTTATATTAACCAAATTGATCTAGCAGTTCTTCACTTAGATAAATGTATTTAGGTTCATGTTCCAGTTCGCAGGTGGATATCAAATATATGCCAGATAAATCAATTTCATATCAATTTGATCATACAGTTAATTGGCTCTTATTCTTTTTATGAACTTACATCAATAAAATTGCGATCCTCTCGCTTTTTTCCCAGCTTCACTTCTTCTGTTTGCCAGTCTCCACGGGAACTCTCTGCCAACCTCACTTGATAAACTTTTATGCTTATCCCACATCCTGCATTAGAGAAACTAGTATAGTTGTAGTCTGGAGTATAAACTCAACATTGTTACAACAGTTGCCTTTTAACTAATATCCATCATTTCAAAAATTTTATTTTACAACCCTATTGGGCGAAGAAATAAGTCAGGAAATTTTCAAACACTTTTTTTTGCTGTTTCCATTTTTTTTTTTTTTTTTTTAAAAGTATGCATAAATGTGGTTTAAATCTGATTTCTAATACCAACAATTAAAGTCACTGTGGAAATGTCGCTGGCTAAAATGGGGTTTGGGCAACATGGTACCACAGAGCTTCTTTCTGTTTATGGTATGCAAGAAGTTCAGTTAACTATACATAAACAGATCAATATTATTGCGCAAATTGTTTATAATGTACTGTAAATTGGCAGGTACAATCCAGAACATTCTAGTGCATGCATTAGCCCATGCCCTTCTGTGAAAATTTAAGGATATATAGTTAAAATAAAATGGTAGGAATGTGGTATCATGGCATCAGTGAATTTCTTACCATTTGGTGGGGTGGATTTAAGTCCGACTGGACATACATCAAAAGCAAAAGGATAGTTGAACAGATTGATTCCACAATTCACTTCTGCAATTATGACCACCTTGTGCCCCACTGTACCATTACTGTACACCACGAGGTCAGGCGAATCATGCTCCATGGAGCTTTTTCTGCACATATTCCCAACAGAGACAGCAAGTGCTTCAGGTAAGCTCGAGCAGATCAATGGACTGAGTTTCTTTTAAAAATAGGATGTTGTGCCACTCACCCATTTTCTATAGAGATATATGGGGTCCAGACTTTTTCTACTGGCAAAATGAGTTTTTCAAATGGATATACTGATGTGTTCCACGCCAGCTCTGGATCCACCCATGCCTGTACGGTAAAATAAAATTCAGTCACTAAAATAAGATTTGGTTACATCTTTAATGTTTAATTTTTAACACATACAATTGTAACCTGCAGACGACTCATTAGATGTAGTTCCTTCATGTCCTGTTAAAATAAAAGAAGTTATGATCCATTTTTACTTTACATGAGCTTTGGAAGAATCTTTAAACAAAGTAGAGAACAGTTTGTTCTTTTCTCTATGGAGTGTATGAAAAAGTAGTACTTACGACTGACAGCGTTTCGTACTCAATTAATGGAACATCAATAAGTAAGGTGCAGTTCTCAGACTGAGGTGAAGATAAATATTCTTGTCCAATTAACGTTTGAGCCAGACATCTGCGAGATGTGCACGTGATTTCATCTTGGGAGCATCCTAAAATAAGACGCGTGTTCCAGCAATTTTAGAAAGACTTCCTTTAATCTTTTAATCCGAAATTTAATTTTCCAAAATGTACTTACCAAAAATCAGCAAACTCAGCAGAAAGATTGCACACTCCATCCTTTTAGTTTTTAGCCTAAATTATTTTTATCTGAATAGTTAAGAGTAATGACTGCACCTTTCAATTTTCAGCTCGATGTGAGTCTTTAAGTAGATTCCTAAACAACAGTGGGCAGAACACTACTGGTGCAGACATAACTGACCCACAAAAGCTTTTCATTAAATCATTATAAGCTAATCTCTTTCGTGTTATTCAGTAAGACTGTGCAAACAGTAAAAACGCAGGTGTGGTATTGCCCATTGTCCGTAGCTTGAGGAGAGCACATACAGCTCGTGTTTGACATTATCATAGGCTGTGCTTCTTACAATAAAAACGTCTCTGCAAAAGACCGGAGCAAGCTGAATGAGTCTGTAATTGAGAGGCAAGCTTGCACAAAAAATGATTATGAAAAACAGAACAAATATTTAAGTCTGCAGTGATTAAGCTAAGGAGTGGCTTTTAAATACACTGCTGTGACAGCTGGATGATGAATTGCAGTTTTACCAAGAACTGTTTAGGCTATTTGAATTTATTAGCTTTAACAATATGCAATTTTTCTTGTGTAATGTTGATTTTAAATTAATTTCCTAACATTTATTCTACTGATATGAAAAGATGTGGTTTGTGGTGTCCATATGTGATGCACAAATGGCATGACAAAAAAAAGGGGAGAATAAAATCCCAGGAAGGGGATTGTTTGGTGTTGTGGACAGGCATGTGGGGTGCTCTTGGGCCTCTGTCGGCCAACATTTGCACCTGAACTGTCTTTTTCATCGTTGCGCAGTTTACTGGTTGGCCAAGAACCAGTTCCCACTGATCTGTGGTCTGATGAGTTTTTTGGCCTGGGTTCCTCCTGCATTGCTAGGGTCTGCTCTTAGACTTGGTGTTCCCCCCAATGATACTATAACCATATGTTAATTTCAGATAGTCTCTGCATACACACAAAGACACACACACATGCTCAACATATAAATAGAACCCCATAATTGCATGCACACACAAAAAGCATGCAGAAGCCAATTATGGCCATTGCCTTCCTGTGCTATTCAGCTTGAAAAAAAAGTTATTGCTTCTAGTGTAGTCTGGGCTTCCTCCCCTTGACTCGGAATGTCTCCCTTTTCGGTTTTTGACTGGGCCAATCAGCAAACAGAATGAGAAGCTGTGAACGATGACGTCAATTTTCTGGGCTGTTTTAGAATTGTGGTCTGCCTGTAGCAATGGAGGAAGTTCAGTCCGTGTTGATCAGGCCTTATGAAAGATAATTGACTATTTTGGTAAATGTTTAATGGTTTGATTTCTTAATTTCAATGTTCTTCACTGCACACAAGACTCCTGCCTGACTTGGTTTGACATGACACACACAGAAACCAAATGCAATATTTACATCTTTTTCCAATGAAGTAACTTCAGACACTGTTTTGGCTTATATATATATATATATA
>CAEFZY010022985.1:0-19272 GCA_903066815.1 Brachyrhaphis roseni | reverse complement strand
CAAACAAACAAAAGTGAACTAAATCTAAATTCTAAAATTATAAGATTTAACCAAAAATGGAGAAATGGCTCCTACAAGGCTCTTAAGGAATGAAGCAGATTATTTTATTAATGCTGCTTTTCCTCAATCTGAGTGAAAATAAATGGTTTTGAATAAACATTACAGATAAATACTGAAACAACTCCTTCACTGGAAAATTTTATTCAAAATGAAATCAGTTAAAATTAAATATATTTTTTTTATATTTTCAGTTGAACACTAAAATTTCCTTTAGCTCTTGTTTTGCAATAACATCTTTTATTAGGCTGTGTACCTACCTACTTATGTAAATAATTATTTATTCATCAATATTTATATATTATTCTTTGTAATCTGAAGTAATCCTATAATTCAAAGTTATCAAAGTACATGCACAGAATTTTCCATTTCTATGGTTGCCTGTTGTCGCTAAAAAGCCTCAAACTACCCAAATGAGAAATAACTTGTAGAACTTTGGTCACATTGTCTATTCTGATATGCAGAAAACATAAGTAATGCTAAATATTTGTTTTTATTGCAGAATTTAGCTCAGAGTTCTGATTATTTTCGGTCCATCACTCACTTCCCTGAGGAAGGCGTAGTTCACTCTCCGACCACTAGAGGAAATCACAACCATTCTGAGTCCTCAGTATGAGAGGAAGATGCAGCAGTAGTCATACATTTATGTCCCTCCCTGGTGCATGAATGTTTATTTTTAATCTCATAAAAAATGAGGCTCAGATCCTCTGAAAAATGTCTAGCTCCTCAAGTTCTGACCCGTTTTATTTGGACCAGTACCAGGGAGACGAGGACGGAGCCCTGAGGTCCACACCCCGAAACGCCTCTTACCGTCCAGAGAGTTAAGCTCCGGTTCCGGTTCCTCTGCTACGAGCCCGGTGGGCCCAGAGACCGTTCCAGCTGCTGGTTCTGGTCCGGACTCATCCACCTTCTCAACTTCTGGTTCAGTTTCTGGCTGTTGGGCCACTTCAAGTTCTGGTTCTGAATCAGAAACCTTAACTGGTCCTGGGACAGAATTGGGTTCTGGAGCTGCAGTTGATTCTGGTTCTGGTACAACAGATGAGTCGACTAGAGTCTTTGTGACCATCACTGGTTCTGGTTCTGGTACAGATTCTACAGCTTTTAATGTTTCAGGGACAAGTTCCTGAGCTGCTGTCGGTTCTGGGGAAGGTTCCCCCACATTCTGCTTAGCTGGTTCTGGTTCTTTAGTTGGTTCTGGTTCTATAGGTGGTTCTGGTTCTTTAGCTGGTTCTGTTTCATCTACTGAAACTTCTAATGGTTCTGGAGATGATTCTTGTATTTTGTTTGGTTCTGGAAAAGGTTCTTGAGCTGGTGCTTGTTTGATGACTGGTTCCGGTAGCTTCACTGGTTCTGGTACCGTCACTGGTTCTGGAGCGGGTTCTGGTGCTGCCTGGAATGAAGGACGGTTAGCAGACAGTTAGCATCGGACACAGTGGCAGCTGCTTTCTGTTAGCGGTTTGCTTTATATAGAAGCCAGAGAGCGGGTTCTAACAGATCTGGACCCGTTTGGACTCGTGTTTGGATATCAGCCACTTACAGAACCAAAATATGTAGCTGGAAGTAACTGGATTTGGATCAGGTATTGGATCATTTAGACGCTCACCTCTGTCATGACAGGAGTCCCAGCAGGGAGCCAGGAGGAACCTCGGACTCTGAACTCATGTTCTGACCGGTAACGGACCTCCAGACAGAACCGCTCTACTGTTACAGGCAAAACTTAAAAATCAAGATGAAAAAAATTCAAAACTGATTTATTTTGTTTTAAAATGCAACCCGTTCTGAGGTCAGAACCCGGTCCTCTGAGGTTCTGAGGACCAGGTTCTGACTTTCAGAACGTCTGTGAGGATAATCTGCTGCTCCTCCAACTAAAACGTCTCCTTTCCTCTGACATGTTCAAACACAAGTCTGCTGTTCAGAACCGGACCTCCCTGTTCAGAACCGGACCTCCCTGTTCAGAACCGGACCTCCCTGCTCCGTCGGACCGCTGCAGCTGTCGCCGTCCTTCAGGAAGTGCCGAGTCGGAGCGTTTTGGAATCTGAGCCGCCGATCCGATTTCCTGCTTAGAGCTGCAAGCAGAACTTCAGTTGAACAGTAAATCTCCCTGGTCCAGTTTTAGCCTGGATCCAGACCTGGGATGGGTTCCTCCCCACAGACCGGGCCGGTCCAGATGGGTCCAGACCGAAACAGGAGGGAAGCGGTGGGATTAAGTCACCTGGGCGTCTTAGCGGCCGTCTGCTGCTCTAATCCCAGAAACCTTCTGTCTGATTCTCAGATTGGCTGCCAGTACCGGCCCCTCCTCCCCTCATGACCTTTGACCCTTAGCCTGCTAACTGAGGCCTGTGGAGTTTGAGATGTTTTCCTCTGCAGACTGATGGACTTCAGATGGTTTGACCTGTCATTGCTGATTAAATCCTGTGGAACCAGATTCTAACAATGAAGCAGAAAACAAGATGGAAATATGACATCACAACAGGAAATGACATCACTCTGTATTCCACTCCTTTCATAAGGAGTTGAATCTTTTCTTCTGTTCTGGCTCAGAATCAAAACGTGGTGAGTTTATTTCTGTTGTCTTTATTAGTAGTGAAATAAATGGACCTGCTGGAGTATAAAAGGTTCTGTTGAGTGGAAAGGTCGCAGACCTCTGGGTCCACGCAGCGTCTTTGTTCTCAGCCCAACTTCTCCACCGCCATTTCTGATGGAGCCTGACTTCTCCCAATGATTCAGCACCAGCCGGCGGGGGTGGAGGCTGAGGTCACCGCAGAGGCAGGGTCAACCCAGCCACTGTGGAGAGCTGGTGAGCGTCCAGCAGCAGCTGGCGGGTCAGCCAGAACCGGAACCAGCTCAGAGAAAATACCATCAGAGAGGATTAAACCGACACGACCGCTGCTGAAATCAGCAGCTAGCTGAAACGTGCTAACCTTAAAACTTTGAGAAAACAACTGAAAAAATGACTGCTTTAGAATTTATCTTGAAAATTAGCTTAGCGGAAGCTAAGAGCGCTAAATGTTTTCAAAGTTAGCAGAAATGGCAAATGCTAAGCTATCAGTGGATTAGCAGAGGAGCGTCTGCCAATAGAAATCAGGAAGTTTCTTCAGAAGTTTCTCTCTTTGGGTCTGAAGGGTTTGACTCTCCCAACAGAACCTCAGAACCTACAGGAAGAAAAACTGGGTCAGAATGTCAAATATGACAGGAACCAACAGAGAGGAGGAGGAGCTGCCGACGTTTCCAACATGTTAGTTGGAGCGGCTCATCTGGGCCGACCCGCCTCTTTATCTGCCTCGGCCTTATTTAGGCTGCAGAGGCCCGAGGCGGAGCTGCAACGGGTTGCAGCAACGCTGCAACATGGCAACCCTGCAGCAGACAGCTGCTGAGCCGTAAATCTAACCGGGAATCTGGAGCCGTCAGGAAAACAGCGGCACATTTCTCACAGAACCCGACAGAACCTGCTGCTGGCCTCAGTTCTCTGAGGAGTTTGGACCTGACCCGGTTCTGGTTCTGGGAGCTGCATTCAAGCCAAAAAACAAACAGCTGAGCTGAGAGAACAACCCGCCTGTGTTCCTGCTGCACAAACAGCCTTTATGGAGCCACTGTGAGTGGAACTGCAGTTGCTGCAAGATTCACAGCAGAGACATCGGCCTGGGGGCAGGGGCCCGGGGGCCCGGGGGCCCAAGGGCCCGGGGGCGGGGCTCCAGGGGCCCAGGGGCCCGGGAGGGGCAGAGGGACCCAACAGCCCAACCAAACTCAAGAAATGGGAACGAAATGATCAATCATCTGATCAGAGTCTCTCTGGATGAGTCAATCCAGGCTTTTATTTTGAAAGTGCCTCTACTCTGTGAGGCTCTTATTTTGAAGCTGATTCAGAGATGAGATCACACCTGAGGAATGAGAACCGTTACTGTTCACCTTATAAGCCCGGATTTCCCCAGAAACATGAATAAAATTACAACCTGCTGAAATATTGATGAATTATAAGAAGCTGCAGGTTAATAACTAGAACTTCTGCAGTTTCCGAGAAAATAATAATCAGCTGCAAATTAAAACTGTTTCAAATTTTAACATTTTTATGGATCCCACAGTTAATCAGATCAATAAATACATCAAAGATCGATCACAGAATCTGACCTTCACTTTCAGCTCCGGGAATTCCCGCTTCTTCTCTGCTGGTTCTGGTTCTGGTTCTGGTCCCGTGGAGAGCAGCGGTTCTCCTGGCGGTCTGGACGGACGAACATCGTCTCCGTGTCCGACTTTGGGCTTGTTGGTCCCGGCCGAGGAGGAGGAGGTTCTGTCGGGCTTCCGGCGGAGCAGCGATGAAGCCAAACAAACCGCGACCAGCGTGAAGAGAACGGCGGGCAGCAGCACGGCCGGGTCCAGGTCCATGATGGTTCCGAAGAGCTGCGGGTGTTGACCAGGTTGGGACCAGGCGCACTAAGAGCAGCTGACGGGACGCTTCAAAATAAGAGCCCAAGATAAGCAAGCTTTAAAATAAGAGCCTGAAGTAAACAACTTCAAAATAAGAGCCCGAAATAAACAAGCTTCAAAATAAGAGCTTTACATAAATATAGACCAACTCTCCCTTCATATGCTCTTTTCAAAATAAAAGACTGGAGTAAAGAGATGAACTTTCAAAGTAAAAGGTTTCTTTCCTCCAAAACTATCATCAAATGTTTAAAAGAAGAGAAATATTTCAGCAAAGTGTTCTACGTGCTGAGTTTTCAAAATAAAGCAGTTTGAGAATGTGGTTCAGCTTTTATTTTGTAAGGCTGGAGGCCAAAGCAGAACCTCCCATTCGGGTCAGAAACTCTGAGATCCAGATCATGTTTGAAGTTTTTTTCTTTTCTGAAATATTTACAGCAATTCAGAAAGTCCTTAAAATATATTTATTAAATTTCTGACAGGCTATATTTATTTATCCTAAAAAATATCAGTTTTAGGAAAGTCTAAGGTTTGTTGTTGATAATCTTTCTATAATGAACAGCGTTGTGTTACAAATTTGAATTCTTGTTTATAAAGTTAAAACAATCAGCTGGTAGCGACTTCTCTCCCTCTGCTGGACTGCGGGTTCCCAAGGTGCGGGGCGGGGCCCCACAGGGGCCGCAAAATGATTTTCAGAATAACAGCGATGCAACTCATCAGGTTTAAGGAGGAACAAAAAATTACAATAAATCATGAAATATTTTAGAAATAAATGTCTCATCAAATGATGCAATATAAATTTTACATGAAATAAATTCATTTAAAAATATAATTATTTTACTGTTTTTTTAAATAACAGAGAAATATATATTTTTAGGGAGACAGCAGTCTGGTGTTAGCATGAGGCTGAAAGATGAATCTGTGTCCTAGTCAAAGCTCATAGATGAGCCGTTGCTGTTTACCTTTAAAACCAGATCAGTTTGTTTCTCTCCTAAATGAAACGGCTAAAGCAGCAGCAGCCATTATTATTATTATTATTATAATTATTAACTCTACTTTTCCTCTAACATTTTCAGTTCTTCTTCTCCAAACTCCAGACTGAGCCCAGTTCTGGTTCTGGTTCTGCTGGAGGTTTCTTCCTTCTAAAGAGGAGTTATTCCTGTCTACTGTCGCCCCCTGCTGGTCAGGGGGCGACAGTAGACAATGAACTGAGCTGATTGATAACGGACCGCCACAACACTGCAGAACTCGGCCGGTCTCATCTCTAGGCCGGTTCTGTTCCTTTGTTTGGTCCAGAACCAGGCCGAGTCCAGCAGAACCTGCTTAACGAGCCTCAGAGATGCTGAATGTTGTCATGGTTACAGTACAGACACCGACAGCAGAACTTTTCCTCTGAAATTCTTTATTTTAAGGCCCAGAAAACAGATCCGACGGTCAGGCAATGCTAAAAGTGTTTCATAAAAACCAGGAAACCACATGACGTCACTTCCTGTTTTTGGCACAACTGGAGTCCCAGAAGCCGCGGCTCGGCTGCAGCGTTCAGGTGAAGAAGGCCTCAGTCTAGTCCAGAAAGGTCAGAGTTCACCAGAGCAGCATCCATCCTGGACCTTTAGTCTACTGAAGCACCTGAACGCCTCATCAAACGGGTTTAACAGTTAAAGGTGGTAGGTCACCCAGGGGTCACAACCCCAGGGGTCACCGGGACGAGCAGCGCTCCTTGATGGCGCAGTCGTCCTGGCTAGTGGAGTCGCCATTGGCCGTCGCCCCGCAGGTCCGCCTCTTCTTCCTGCGGTGGGACACGGCGTCGCCCTCGGAGCCCGACTCCCCCTGCAGGACAGACAGAGAACAGGAAGTCATGTGACAGGAAGTACGGCAGCTCAGAGCGTCGGACGGCGTTCCGGCCTTACGTCAGAGTCGGAGTCGGAGGAGCTGGACGAGGAAGAGGACGAAGAGTCGCTGGAGCTGTCTGACGCGATGCCGGTCGACTCCTGCAGGTCGACCTTATCAGCCAGCGCCGCCAAGTCCGGACGCTCCTGCTTCAGGATCCTGGAACACACACACACACACACACACACACAATAAAACACACCAAAAACACACACACACACACTGGATTAATGCAGCGCCGCTTCAGCACCACAGCAGAATAAAACTTAAAAAAAACTTCTTCCTCAGAGAAAAATAAAACTGAAGCTTTAGCAAGAAAAACAATAAGAAATAAAACCTGAGTTAGCTCAGGTTTATAATAAAATAATAACTACTGCATGTTTTTTGAGGATAAAAAAACTAAGTAAGCTTTACAGAAATAAGGAAAGATAAAATATATAAAATACTGTAGAAACAAAAAAAAGTAAAACAAAAAGGTAAATTATTGAATTAAACTGACTGACATTAAAAGGAATGAGAAGAATAAAAAAAATTAAAATCAGATTAAAATATAAAAGAATACAATCTTAAAACAATCTTAACATAAAATAGTGAAACAATAAAATGAAACAAATTGCTTTTAAAATATGGGCAGTATTGTAAAATTAAAAAAATTAATTAAAAGCTAAATTTAATTTCAAATGCAATAAAAACAACACAAAAATCAAAGTAAAATAAAACATGCTAAATTAAAAACCTAAATCAAAGTAAAACTTTTATAATGTAGTTTTAAAAGACAAAATAAAAGCAGTTTTTTAATTTTGTTACCCTTTCGTATTGTACTTTTATTTAAAACCTTGAAAATAATAATGTCTCAGATGCTCTCTTACCGGTACCACTTCCTGGACAGTTTGGGTCGGCCGCGCACCGTTTTGTGCCAAACGATGGGGAAGTTTGTGGTGCTGGCGAAGTTCTGCGTGACGGCGATTGTCGTGTCCAAATTAAGGACGACGTGCCACCAGCCGCCTGGAAACCAGTCCATCAATCAGTGAAAACCAGTCCATCAATCAGTGAAAACCAGTCCATCAATCAGTGGAAACCAATTTCAACCAATCGCTCAATTAATCAGTGAACATCAAATGTGATGTTGATTGATTAAGAACTGGCCCAATATCTGATGATTCAGCTGATCCAAATGACTGAGGTGGATTAGAACCATCAGTGGTCCGATCAGAACCAGTCCAATGAGAACCGGTGCGATTAGCTTAATGTTTTAGAAAATGACGTCCTGAATGATTCTTTGATATTTATGGTTCAATAAAAGCCGGCGGCTAGGCTAACGTTGTGCTGGTGATTTCAGTGACAGAAATTGATGCTGAAACGTTTTTTGGTTTAAATCTGAACTGATGGAGTTTCACACAGAACGGAACCAGAATGGAACGGCGAGCGGAACCGGACTGACCCGGGACGAAGACGGTCTCTCCGGGCCGCTGCAGCACCTCCAGCGGCCTGAAGTCGGGCGGCCATGTGTGCTGCTGGGTGCGGGGGTAGACCACGCTGAACCAGGTGACGGCCTCGTCCTGCTGGTTGCCGCCCTCCTCCCGGGTCACCTTGATCAGCTCACGCGGCGTGTTGGTGGGGAACAGGCACCAGCGCTTGTGGCCCTGCACCAGAGCGTTCCAGGCGCTGGTGCCCAGCGGGTCAATGTGGATCCCGGTGCCGGAGCGGGCTGGGCCCATCACGAACCACCTGAGGGGTCACAGGTTACAGTTATGGCCAGTTTCGTCACACTTATGACGAGAAAAGCGACAATTCCTTGTTTTTTAGCAAACTGTGGCTGCATGGCAGAGAAATTACCTAACTCCATGGGCGGGGCTAACTGCATGAGCGGCGCTAACTCAATAGGCGGGGCTAACTGCATGAGCGGCGCTAACTCAATAGGCGGGGCTAACTCAATAGGCGGGGCTAACTGCATGAGTGGGGCTAACTGCATGAGTGGGGCTAACTGCATGAGTGGGGCTAACTGCATGAGTGGGGCTAACTCAACAGGCGGGGCTAACTCAATAGGCGGGGCTAACTCAACAGGCGGGGCTAACTGCATGAGCGGGGCTAAATCAACAGGCGGGGCTAACTCAATAGGCGGGGCTAACTGCATGAGCGGGGCTAACTGCATGAGCGGGGCTAACTGCATGAGCGGGGCTAACTGCATGAGCGGGGCTAACTCAACAGGCGGGGCTAACTGCATGAGCGTCGCTAACTCAATAGGCGGGGCTAACTCAATAGGCGGGGCTAACTGCATGAGCAGGGCTAACTCAACAGGCGGGGCTAACTGCATGAGCGGGGCTAACTCAACAGGCGGGGCTAACTCAATAGGCGGGGCTAACTGCATGAGCGGGGCTAAATCAACAGGCGGGGCTAACTCAATAGGCGGGGCTAACTGCATGGACGGGGCTAACAGTCAAACCTCTGACTGCAGAGCAGCTGAGGACAGTGGGTGATTTTTAATCCTTTGCTGAGGTAAACATGATCGGTTCACATGGAAGTATCGGCTGATCATTGATCTCCTGAAATTAAGGAAATTGGTGCTGATAAATCAGTGGACCCCTATAATATTTTCAAAGGTATGGATATGTATTGATACACCTTCACTGAATAGTGGAGAAAAATTCTTTATGTTCTTAAATATCATAAATTAAAATTATTAAATCAAAATCTTACGAGAATCATAAATGACACAATAAATGCCCTACCCTGTTTAAAGGTGTGGGGTGAGCGGGGGGCTCACCTGTACGGCGGTCTGCGTTTCTCCCCAGCGAACTGGAACAGGTCGTCCCTGAAGAAGAGCGGCACCTCGTAGTCGTCCAGCAGTTTGCGGCGCTTGGCGTGTTCGCCGTAGCTGCTGTCGAAGATGTAGAGCGGGCTGTCGTCGTGCGTGGACTCCAGGTACTCTACGTAATACTTCATCTTCAGCTTCACAGAGTAGCCGTCATTGTCCTCGCCGCACTTGAACTTCTGGTTGCGGTATTTGCGTTTGAGGCGCTCCAGCGTCCATTTCTCCCGAGCTGGCCAGCTCTCCTGGCAGTTGAGGAGGACGACGGGTTTGTAGGGGCGCTCGAAGCGCAAGATGAACTCCTCTGGAGAGAGGTGCAGCGCGTCCACACGCTCCACGTTGTCCTGCAAGACAGGAAGTCCTTCAGCAAGGGAGGCAAAACCACAGGAATAAACCTACACGGCTGGTTTGGTTCTGGACAACATGAAGCTTCAGTTCACTGCTGATTAGATCTGTCGCAATAAATCAATTAATCACATAATAAACTAAAACTAAATCAATCATTTCCATTTACATGATTTGTTATTTTTCTCCTATCCAAAACTGGGTGATTAAAGTCTTCAGTCTGCTGCTTTGGTCACAAATAAATATTACTATTTCATTACAATTTTGTTTATAATTCACTTTATTTGTTGGTTTATTTTAAAACGTCTTCCAGTTCCAGTGTTAAATGTTCATTAGAAATTCAGGGTTTCCCCCAGTGTATTATAAGCCTGGTGGCCACCATGCTTTACTAGCCCCCCGCCAGGCTAAGCGTTTTCTTTTAGATGAGCAACAGAAATGTTGCTCATCTCTGCAGTGCAGCGGATTTAACTCATCTTGCAGGGCCGGTCCAAAGCTGTATGAGGCCTGGAGCAGAACCTGCCTTAGGGGCCCCTCTTGGTGCTAAAACATCAGAACCTCTAACAGCTTCTGTGTTTCTATTTAATCTGGGAGAGGGGAGCAGATTAACTGGCCAACATAAAAAACATTAAGTTATAATTACAATTTATTGTATTTATGAACAAACAGCTCAAACTCAAAGATTAAACTCAAAGCGTCAGACTGTTGCTATGGTAACAAAATCTAACTATGAATATTGTTCTTTGAACTTTTACAATGTAAACTTTCCAGCTCTTTGAAATCATACATTTAAATATTAAATAATTTAAAAATATTTTAATCTATGTATGCTGAAACCATTAAATCAAATTTAGCAGCATTGATCATCTCAATAAACAAGTGTTTATTGAGATGATCTGTGGTCTGTGTTAAAATATTAGCATTTATGGCCCCTGAAGTCCTGGGGGCCCGATGGAGCCGCTGACTTAATTTGGATTAAACAGAAATGCAAATAATTAATATTCATTTTCATTTTATTTTTTGATTTGTTTTTAAGATTCTATAGTTGTGGGTTGGAAAGAAACCAAAACGGCGGTTAACTTGGATCCACCTCCAGCTGTGGAGACGATTTACCTCCAGGGTTTCCTCAGTAACAATGATCTGTTTCTTTACCTTTATAGGTGTTTCATGACTGGCTTTAACCTCTGTTCAACACTAATATCAAAGTCTGTCTGAGGAGCACTGTAAATGTTACCATTACAATACATAACACCATATCTGGAAGTGGGAATCAATCAACATTACATTTGAAGGGATTTCAAATCCAGGGAATAAAAAAACTAAACTACTTATATGAAGTACTGTTATGCGTGTTTTTATGTTAATAATGCTGCTATTTCTACATTGACATGTTATGTGATCAATCTATTAACTTTACCTACTTTAATTTCTCATATAAATATTAAATCAGTCTAATCGTGTAAAAGCAGGGATGCAGCAGCGGCTCCTCCAGCAGAGGGCGCGCTAACAGCGGATCCTACATTGTCTACGTGACCAGGCGCACTGTTCTCCGCGGCTAGCTGCTGTTAGCTCGGCTGGGGGAGATAAACTGACTGTTACCTTCACAGTTTGATGCGACACGTCGAAGTTCTCATAATAACCGTGTTTCATCCAGTCTAGGGAGTCCTTCAGCTCGGGTCTGGCGCTCCGCTTCGCCTCTTTTATTCTCTTCTTACTTTTATGGTTCATTTTCTTCCGGTTAGCAGTGTCTGTTTAGCCTCTAACTGAGCTAACTCGGGGCTACATTCACCCACCTGCTCTCGACGTCGCTTTAATAACACAAAACAACAACATAAACGTAAGTTGCTCTGGAACTTCTGTAATGTGTAACTATAAATGTGAACTTTAAAATCGCAGACACACCGTTAAAGTTTGATCAAATCTAACAGCGGGACACACAATGCTTGTGAAACTGATTACGCAATTAACACCCGCCCTAAATGAGGCGGAAGGCATCTGATTGGCTGCAGCTTCACGAACATTGCAGCGCGCTTATTGGTGTTCGTCATCTACAAAGCATTCCCGCCCATTAATGTTATTGGCTGCTACCTTCAAGACCTACCCGGAGGTCGGAATGTTTTTATCATATTAAACTCCATCGTTCTTTGTGTTCAAACAAAATAAAGAAAAGCTTGACCTTTTTGGACGTTTAATAATATAATCTTTAGATCAGTTATTGAAAACATCAGTTAGCAGATCCTTCTGTTCTTCCTGTTCCAGCTAGAACACAGTGAACGACATTTCCAGTAAACATTGCAACTTTCGAGGAAACGGGAACGCACCAAAAACACTGGGCGGGATTTACAACCAGACAAACAGATACTCTGCCCGATTTACTAGCCGGTGTACAGAGCGGCGTGCTGCGAAGAGAAGTTAGCGTTTTATTTCAGCCTTCTTCTAAACTTTCTTTATTAACGATGCGTTACTGCTGCTGTTTTTATTGTTAACTTATTGATTTATCCTAAGTGGTGCTGCGATGTCTAAGCCAAAATTATGTACTAAATTAGCAAACAAAGTGACAGGTTTTGATCAATAGAGTTTCATTTTTGCACATTACTAAGAATTGATAATATAATAATTTGTTTAAATTTATAATAATTCTTAATTTTGCTGAATTGAATTACAAACACAATTGAATTACTAATTAGCATAAGTATGATTACCAGTGATACTTAAAAAGAAAACTCTTCGATGTTTCGCACCTCTAGCTAACTCACACACCGGCTAATTGCTACGGAACGGACCCTCATCTAACCGTGGAAGAAGCTCCCAGCGCGGCTGTCAGGCGATTCTCCCGTGGAGTTCAGATCCACTCAGTGACTCGGTCACTGACTCTAAACCCTGAATGGTTTAGCTTCAGGTTCAGGTGGACATCATGGAGGCGGGCAGCGCAGCCTGCAGAGTTTTCACCTTTAAAAGCCCAGAGGAGAGTCTGAGTGTCTGCATCCCAGAGGTTGGTCCCTGCTGCTCCGCTACCTGTTATATCCAGGCTGCAAAAAATAACAAGCTGCATGACAATACAGTCATTATATTAGCAGAATAAAAAATTAATTGGAATGTTGAGCATCTTGTGAAGTTATCCAGTGGTATCAGTTTTACAAATAGGGAAATATCTGTAGAACTCTCCGAGCTTTTTTCCTCATTAAAACAACGTTTTTCTCCTAATTTTATGACTTTCTGCTGACATTATTGTGCCTTTATTCTACTAGTATTATGACTTTATTCTGGTAATAAAAACTAAGTCTCAGTGTGGCCTAAATACTTTCACATTAATGTAAACAGATGCTAATCTCTTATTTGTTTTTTAACATCTGGGAAATGCAAAAGATTTTCTAAAGTTTGAATTTGAAAGGAGACGCTGTCAGAGCTGAGTTATTAGAAGTTCCTGTCCGGTTCTGACTGTGGTGCTCCTTCAGGTTCTGGACCCTCAGTATGGGATGTACGTGTGGCCCTGCGCCGTGGTTCTGGCCCAGTACCTGTGGTTCCACCGAGACCAGCTGAGAGGTCGGGCGGTGCTGGAGGTGAGGAGGACGGGTACCCAAAAGGAAATCTTCTGACCTTTGAGTTTCAGGCCAGTTTCTGACCCCGTGTTGACCCTCAGCTCGGCGCCGGTGTGGGTCTCCCCGGCGTGCTGGCGGCCCGCTGCGGCGCCCGCGTGTCGCTGTCGGACGGATCGGACCGGCCGCGGTGCCTGGAGAACGGCCGGCGGAGCTGCGCGGCCAACGGGCTGCGGGACGTCGGCGTGCTGGGCCTCAGCTGGGGGGACGTGACCCCGGAGCTGCTGCTGCTGCCCCCGCAGGACGTCGTCCTCGGCTCGGACGTCTTCTACGACCCCGAGGGTCGGTGAGACTCGGAGATGAAGGCTCACTCCTCCTAATCGTGGTGTGGCTGAGCTGCTGCTTCTGCTTCCAGATTTTGAAGATGTTCTGGTGACGTTTGTCTGCCTGCTGAGAAAAAACCCGGAGGCTCGGTTCTGGACGACGTACCAAGTGAGGAGGTACGGCTGCAGCTAGCTGCCATTAGCAGGTCCTCTGCTGGAAGGTGTGAAATATTTCAATCGGTTTTTCATTTGTCAACCTCAGGTTTGAGAACATTTATCCAGACTGGATCTAGCAGGTGGTTTAAATTAAAATCTCCAGAAAACTGAAAATGTTGCAAACCTCTGACTGCATCAACACACAAACCTGCGACAGGCCAGGAGTTTGTTTTAATCAGGAGAATAAAGACTCCAAAAGGTTTAAAATCTAAGGAATGAAGTCGTTTTTATCAGCGGCTCTTTGTTCTGCAGACTTTATTCTCAGTAATTACAAAGTCCTGCTGATAAGAAATATTTTCTTATTAATAAATCTGATGGTAAAGTATAACGTCACAAAATGTTCAACATTCCTGGTTTTTATTTCAGATTGTCTCATAATTATGACTTTATTCTGATAATATTATGAGTTTTTCTTGTATTGTGAAATTATTTCCATTCAACATAATAATAATATAATAATAATATTCTCGTATTATTGTTATTATTATTATTACGACTCTATTCCCATAATATTTATTCTCATCTTCTCGTAGTTTGGACAGAAATAATCCAGTCGGTGTTTCAAAATGCTGCTGCAGTGAAATTTGATTTAATGAGAAACTTTGACATCTTTACCAGCAGATTAAAGTTTCAGTGCGGTAAAGTGTCTGACCTCTGACCTCTGGTTGAACTTGCAGCTCTGATTGGTCCCTGGAGGCCCTGCTCCACCGCTGGAGGCTGCGCTGCGTCTCGGTGCCGCTGGCGGACTTCGGTGCGGACGGGTGCGAGCTGGCCGGGTCCACCCTGCCGGGCAGCCACACCGTCCACATGATGATCATCAGCAGAGGGTCAGAGGTCGACCCGCTGGCCCAGGGGTCACCGTCTGCTCCCAGACACACAGCCTGCCGCTCAGCTGCTCAGTGAAAAACAGATTGAAATGAAAACATGAAGGCAGATTCAGGTTCTGATGGGAATCTTCAATATTTCTGGATTTGACTGCAGATTTTCAGTTTTCTCAGAGGGCAGTGTTCCCCTGAGAACATTTGTAGTTTGATGAAAGGACTTCCTGTTTCTGGGAGATACAACTTCCCTCCCTCCTGAACAGATTATCCAGGTTTCTGTTTCTGCAGATTAACTGGAATATTTGAAAATGTCTAGTTTGATTTCATGCAGATCTTCCACAGCCAAACGGTAACGCTGCAGGTCTGTTATCGTCGTTCAGTCGGTCTGCTGGCGGTGTCCGGTCTGTATATCTGCTGTAATTCCTGTAAATAAATGGATCTCTTGCAGGTTGGTCGTGTTTCTCTCTCTGCAGACCCTGTAGAAACTGTGGGACCGTAAGCAGCTAATCTGGGATTAGCGCTCTGGTTTCAGGACCAGAGTTTATAGTCGGGCCTTCAGCCTCTTTATTATTTGCTATGTTGCAGAAACTACCAGATTATTTTGTCTTTCTGACATTTTTTCAGCTCTTCTCATCGTGTCTCATCCATCCCAAAGTTTAGTTGCTTTCATTTCTGTTTTTTGTGACATAAAGTCCCACAGATCCATGGATGTTAATAATTTTTACCAAAAAGTGAACAGTGGCTGCATTTAATGGTGCTAAAGCTGCACTCAGCACTTTACTAGAAACTATAAGATTTACTGGAGAAAATGAGTCGTTTTACTTCACCATGTGTTTCTCTCTTACTTGAGTGAAATCTTTGGATTCTCTAACAAACATGATTGTTCCAAAACTGCTTTCAGACAGATTTATGCAGATTAAAGATGAAAAACATTCATGAAGCTGAACTTCAATGTTTCCTCCTGTTAATCTGCAGTTTGATCAGAGTAACGGCGACAGAGAAACCAGAACGAGTTGAGATGAAACTCAAACGGACTGCGAAGCTGAAATGTTTTTAATTTGGTTCAGACAGGATGATTTACAGAGCAGGACCTTCTGCAGGCAGAACCGGGTCCAGAAACGACCAGAACAAACTTTACGGTACTGAGCAAAACCTCCCAGCAGAACAACGATACAAACATTTCAAAGCGTTTATCCAGGAACCTTGACGTGTTTCCCTTTGAGATCAAAACAGATAAATGAATAAAACCTGCAGCCTCGTTAAAAACTCGTTGACGTTCAGAAAGAGGACAAAACATTTGACCAGTTACAGTTCTATAATGTACAGAAATAAAAATAACATTTCAGTTAAATTGTTTACTAAATGATTAAATGTTCTGGATGAATAAGATCTTATCTGATCTTTAAATATATAAAATAAAGGTTGAAGCAAACAGAATATGATTAATATGATGAAGTGATATAATTTTATTATAATTTTCTGTACTAATATTCATCCACATCTCAACTAATCCTGGTGGTTTTTTATTTTTATTCGTAGTCCGCACCACTAGCTAAAAGTTTAGCTTAGCTAACCCTAAAGCATTAATCATAAACATTAGTCCCACTAAAGCTACAGCGATATTTAGCGAAAGCTAATGCTAAAGCGCTAATGTCGACTGTGTTCAGGCTACATGTGAGGAGGCTCTCAAAACAATCCATATATTTGAATTTGTGCATGTATTTAAAAAGAAAACATGAGGAAACTGAACTGCAGAGTAAACAGTATTCACTACTTCAAAATAAGAGCATGAATATATATAAACGTCTAGTTTCCTAAAGAAAAACAGTTAATAATCTAAGCAGAAACACAGATATTGAACTTTATTCAGGTGAAAGTTTACAAAACAGCAAAAAAAATTGTTGCTTTAGATTTTATCTGGAAAATGAATTGAGGTGAAGCTAAGTGCGCTAAACTGAATGAAGAGTTAGCTCTGCTGTTAGCGCTGTAGCGGCAGTGTTCCCACCAATCACATTCTAATAAAATAAACTCATTGTTCTGTTATGGTCAGATTTAAAAGAGAAAAATACAAATCTGATCAAACATTAACATTTCTAAACCTCCTGGATTTTTATTCTGCTCAGCAGCAGGTTGGTTTTCTCTCCAACCTAAGGAGGAACATTGATTCAAACTGGTCACTCTGGGTTGATCCCAGCGTTCTGTACTGGGAACAGACCATTGAAGCAGCTGGACCCTCCTCTTCCTCAGCCTGACCTTCATCATCATGGACTGGGCCCTCAGCATGATACCTCCTCCACCATCAGAGCAGTGGATGCGTTCAGGATCTTCTGCTTTGCTGACGGAGGAACATGAAATCCTCCAGTTCAGTGATTTGATGTCTAACTGGGATTTTTGCTGAACTAATTTTTCCCGACTGGGATGTTCAGGAAAACCTGGAATAACTTTTAATTTCCCTCTGACGGTCTCATTAAAACCTGCAGGGAAAGTGACTGGAAGCGGGAGGGAAGGAGTCTGACGCAGCCGCGACAACACAACCGGAAGAGGACCGATCGGGGTTTCAAAATAAAAGAATAGTTGTTGCATGTTTGGTATGAGAACATAAAATTGGGACTGGGTAATAAATCAGTTTCATCAATTATTTTCTATTTATGAAGATTTACGTTTTGTAAAACTGATATATATTTTTTTAAATGGGTAGACGCTCTGTGATATCAGCCATTTTGTTTTCCAGTTTTTATTTACTTTGATTTTTAATTCAGGTCAGCTCCCAGAAGCAATGATTGAAATAAAAGCAAGTTTTTAAAGAATATTTTTAAAAAATTATGGGGGGAAAAATCAGATTTTATTTTCATGCTACATCACTCTAAATCTTTCTCACTATGTGTAGATGAAGATTTTGTGTTGCTTTAAACTGTATTTTAATCTAAATAAAAACCTTCAATATTTAATAAATGTAAGTACAGAAACCATCTGATTTGAGCTGTTCTTTATTTTATTGTACGGTGGAAATAAAATATAAAAATATTTCTCTCTTAACTCCAGTGAATGATTTTTTAAATACTCATTTTTATTTTCAAATGTTAATTCTCATTTAGTGACATTTAATTTCTTCAGTTTATGGTTTGTATGTTAATACATTTGATCTGATCAAAACTGATTTATATTAAGACATTACTAATGTTGAGAGATGATTGACCTTTTGACCTTCGTGCTGTAAACGGGTCAGTCCCGAGAATGGATGAAATATTTCATAGATGAATAATTAACCATTCAGAAATGTTGGATCGTAAAAGCCGAGGTTTTATTTTGAAGGCCTGTTCCGGATGCTTCCTGCTGCCTTCAGGCTAACCTGACAGCGTGAGTAAATTCGGGAGAGTCCAGAATGTGGCATTCAGGGAGAAGAGGGAAAGCCGGAGCAGCGGGACCACCCGAACCCGTTTAAAGGAGCCGAACTGGACCTTCAGTCCGGAACCGTGAAGAACCCACAGTCGGTGCCTTCTGGGTCCAGGTAAAGCTCGGGAAAGCCGGAACTTTTCTGGAATATTCCCGTTTTCTGGACCCTGGGAATTCGGGTTCCACTTTTCCAGCTCCGGTCGGACTTTTCCCGCAGCTCTTCCCGGGAGTTTGGTGGATTTAAAGTTTCAGCCTGAAGGTGAGTCTTCTTCCCGGTTCCGACCGGGGGTTCTGGCTCTGATTTCAGGGGAAAAAAGGTTCTTTCTGGATCGGGTCTAAGTTCGGTCCGAAGGTCGGTTCTGGAGCCTCCATGTTGTGTTCAGGTAACTGAACCGAGTCGTGATTTACAGCATCTCTGCTGCGTTTGGGTCCACAGAAAATGAAAGTTTTATTTTCTGTTAAGAGACAATGAGACGCAGAGGGTTCTGGTTCTGGTTCCGGTCCCGGTAGAGGGTTCTGGATGACCCACAGAGCCCGGAGGACTGACGGAACCGCTCCGTTACATAACAGACTGGATCCGGGATGAAGCTCCGACCTCCTCTTCGTCGCGGAGCTGCAGCAGCAACTGTTGCCGCAGGGCTTGTTGTGGTGCAATTAAAGCCTCCTGTCACCTCACCTGTCACAGGTGTGTTTGTGTAAACTACGGAGGCCCCGAAGGTTAAAAAAAATCACATTTCACGAGGCTTTAAATTCTCTCGAGACCAGTTTTTCTTCTACAGCAATACGTTTTATCAATAATTCATTTAAAAAATGATATTTATGTGAATCAAGACCCATCTAGAGTGAGTATTCAAGGAGATTGGTGGAACGTTGAGTGGAAGGAAAAACTGGTAAAGTGAAACCTGCTGTGGAGCTCAAACAGCGGATCCTGATTCAGAGCCACTTCGGTTCAGGTGTAGCTCTGATGTGGTTCACCTGCAGGACAGGGAAGTTCTACTGGGATGGTTTGGACCTCCAGGTTCTGAGTCCAGATCAGGTTCAACTCCTCCAAACTGCTGAAAGGACTTTGCTTCACAATCCAGTAGAGTTTCCCGTTTTGAATGTTTTCCTTCCACTCAGTTTTCTCTCTGTTCACTCTGTGACTGAACCTTCTGGACAGAAAAACATTTTTAAATTATTGCTCTGATTGTTTTGGAAACATGAATATTGATCAGCGAGTCGACACCAAACAAGTTAAATAAATCGACTTTTTGATGGATTTGATAAATAATGACGATGAGAGTTTGTTGTACTAAAGAAGCAGACCTGGTTCTGATGCAGAACCGGTCTGGACTCGGATCAATCGATTCAATCTTTCCAAACGGTTCGTTACGTTTCCAAATGGTTCGTTACGTTTCCAAGCGGTTTGAAACATTTCCAAACAGTTCGTTAGGTTTCCAAACGGTTCGTTACGTTTCCAAAGGGTTCGTTAC
>CAEFZY010022984.1:0-57299 GCA_903066815.1 Brachyrhaphis roseni | reverse complement strand
AGTGCGAATGGGTGAATGTGACTCTAGTGTGAAGCGCTTTGAGTGGTCACAAATGACTGGAAGAGCGCTATATAAGTACCATTTTTCAATCTTTGCATTCATGCAAGGAATTAAAACAAAAAGCTTTTTATTCATGTAAAGCGTCCAGAGGTGCCACAAAACTGACAGGAAAGTTAAAGAGACACAAACCAAATCTGTAAAACATCTCCCAGAAAAGTTAGAATAAGAGGCTGTAAAGTGACACCGCAGCGTGGGCGGACCTCCGGCTATTTCCACAGCAGACGTGTCAGAATATGAAAAGAAAAGGAATTACTAATGACATTTAAATAATATCTCCTTTTCTATTTCTGTGCCCCAGTGACAGTAAGCCAACAGACTCGACAGCGTGAAAATCTGCTGCGTAAAACTCAGGCATCATTACCTTTATTATTGCTCACACCTGTTCTTTCCAGTGTTTAAGCGTCTCATGAGAACAGGGCCAGAGATTTCCACTGAGATTAAAGTCGGGCCCTGCGGTAGACGACAGCGCGAGCGTTCACACACCGAGCCGCAGAAAGTGACAAACGACTTCAGTGTTCAGAGGAAATAAGCCTGTTTTTTTTTGGTTTTTTAAATGGAGGACACGTTCAGGTGCTTTAAAAACACACAAACGTTCACGCATACATCCACCGTTTCTGTTCTGACTAATTTCTCGACTTGAGCTCATTCAGTCGGCTCACTGGGTTTCGGTTCAGTCTGCAGCCGCGTGCATTCAATCTGAGACAAAAGAGGTTCTGCCCTGCTTCTGATTTTTTATTTTTTTGTCTTTTCTCTCTCTCTCACCAACTTCCCAGTTGACTGACATTCTATAATGGGTCAGATAAGGCAGCTATTGTTAGCGCACTGCACCGCTTTGGCTACCCAAACAGGAAATGCATTCAAAGTAACCTTGCAATTAAAACATGCAACATAAAAGCACAATCCAACTGCGATGGGAATGTTTTCTAAATGACTACTGCTCGCTTTTAAAGCACTTACACTGACTTTATCGCCTGATTTTTATAAATTATAAATAACCAGTGAAGTTTAAGTTGTCAAATGTGGAATAACTGCACCGAATTAAAGAGATAAAAGCCCACAAAAACATCATGACATGATGATATGAGTTCAGTTTCACAAATTTACATTTGCCACCATGAATCATAACGTCCAACCACAACCAAGGTGCTTAAAAAACATTGTTAAAAGAATATTTCAGAGGCAGATAAGGAATGAGCGAGTGAGGAGTTTAATTTGTATTTGTAAAAATTTAATTAGTTTATCCACTCCTAACAATCTGTGGTAAACATAATTTGTCTTGCATGCAAATTATTAGAAAAAATCTTTTTCTGCAAGTGTAAAACAATAAAACATGAGGAAGGTGGGGAGAAGGAATCAAATTATAACTGTAATTTATTTTTAAAAGATGTGGAAGTCTTGTATTTTACTTATAAACATAAAATACATGAATCACAAGAAATACTGTAAATAATACTGTAAAGTAAAAGTGTATGTTTTTAGAAGGTGTAGATGGATAAACGGTTTTCTTGTAATTGTAAATAATTTTTCCACCATTAGCACACATTGAGCAGCGCAAACAGGAGCTTGATTGGACTGCCTAAAAAGTCAGGCAGCTGCAGCTGATCCAGAACGCTGCTGCTGGTGTTCTGACTAAACCCAGGAAGAGGCAGCACGTCACCCCAGTCCCTACTCTGGCTCCCTGGAGCTCAGAGAATAGACTTAAAATACATTTGTTAGCTTATAAATCACTGAACGGCTTAAAGATCTGCTGATCTGCATAGCAACTTCTGGTTATGGTTCTGCATCCACAGAACCAGAACCAAACATGGAGAAGCAGCATTCAGCTTCTATGCACCACAAATCTGGAACAAACTTCCAGAAAACTGCAAAACATTGAGTTCCTTTAAATCCAGACTAAAAACCCTCCTGTTCAGAGGTTTTGATTATGTTTCATTGATTTGAAACATAATCAATGAAACGGCAAAATGTAATGTTTCAATTTTTAACTGTTTCTATGACTTTGTGTTTTTGTTTTTTATGATGTAAAGCACCTTGCTGCTGAAATGTGCTTTACAAAAATAATGTTATCAATTCTGATAACATGCTATTGGCATTCTGACGTCTGCCTACCTCTTTTGATGCCCTGGTTGCATTTGGCGCAGTCTTTGGGGGTGTAAGAGCACCCCCCTCTGGTGATGGCAGGAATCACACTGGGATAGGAGTAGCCGTTGATTCTGCAGGGCTCTCCGTAGCACGCCTCCACTGAAGTGCAGCAGTAAACTGGGTGTCTGATCCCTGAGGGTTGTGGACCGGCGCTGGGGAGAAGCTTCGGCCTCTTGCTGCTCCTCGGGCACAAAGCCAGGGGCGGCGACGGCGGGCCGTCCGGATGGGTGAAGTGGACGTAGTAGCCCGGGAAGCAAGTGTACGTGTGCGGGCTGATGGTAATGGCGGCGGGGTGGGCCACAGAATGGGGCGACTGGAGGTGGTGGTGGTGGTGGTGATGATGGTGATGGTGGTGATGGTGGTGGTGGAACACGTCGGACGTTGAGCCGTCCTCCGGCTCCTTAAAGGTCTTGTCCTCCAGGAAGAGGGCCAGTCTGTGACAGTACTCCACGCATCTCTCTTGGGAGCAGCAGAAGCAGGAAGTGACTTCTGCCTCCATCTGCTCCTCTTTGATTGTTTTTAAGGAGAATCCCAGAGACGAACCGCGCTGGAAGCCGTGCCCCGCTGTGGCGCCCGGCTGACACAGACCACAGCAGCAGCTCGTTTTGGACTGAGCCGGGAACTCTGCGTCCGGTTTTCTGTGCTTCAGCGGCTCGTCTGATTTGGCGTGTGGTCTTCTCGTTTTGGTGTGCGTTGGTCCTCCACAGACAGGGTCAACGTTTGAGCCGCCCTGATTGGACTCTGTCTTCTTCTGCCGTTTGGTTTTGTACTGGGAACCGGTGAGTTTGAGCAGCGTGGCGGCGGTGAGGCCTGCCTGACGTCGCGGCGTCGGCGTTAGCAAACTCAACCAGTCGATGCTCTCCGCCTGAACTTTCTGTTTTTTGGCTCTTTTCCCTCCTGCAGAAACATTTTTGGCTTTTGGATCCCTGTCTGCGTCCTCGCCTGAAGGCTGTGATTTCTTTGTGAGGTTGGCCATCATCGTGCCGTCTCTGTAGAGCAGCAAACTGTTGACGGCCTCGGCATTCAGGGAGGCCATTCTCCGCCTGCGAGGCTCGACAACCGGGGAAGCTAGCATGAGTAAGGCGTCCTCTTGGTTGGTTTTTGGTTCTGGAGTTTGCTGATTGGCGGTGGAAGTTGACATAAGTCCAGATTTGGTCGATCTTGAAACAGAGAGCTCTTTCTTTTTGACTTTGACGCTCTTTTGCAGATTATATTTTGCATTCTTTTCTTTGTTGATGACTCGTTTCTCATCCAGACGGGTCAGCAGAACGCAACAGGAGAAGGAATCTCCTTTACCAAATCCTCCAGGCGTCTTCCTGGGATAAAAACCTCTTAGGTCCTTCTTTCGTTTTTTAATCATCTCATTCTTTCCCACATTTCCCTTCTGTTTGAGTTCCCCTTTCTTCTTGCAAGCATTCTTCTTCTGCAGTTTCCCGCGCTGCAGTGGCTGGCTGTGTTGCGCTTTCACCATCTCAGCATCAGTGAGCAGAAATCTCGTCATCCACAGGTTGTGCAGCAAATGGCTTCAGGTCGGCATTAATCTGTGGAGAGACACAGCACACGTTTAACCGAGAGCAATCAGTCACATGCAGTGAGCTTTTCCAGTTAGAGTAGAACATTAAATTACCAAAATACCATCAGAATTACAAAAATATGTAAAATGGAACATTTAGCACAACTAGCTTCTTCCAGGAGTCAGTTGTGTGTGATTTAGTGTTAAATGCAGCAGTCATGAAAAAACCCCAGAGGATTTTTTAGAGATTAATAGAGAGGAAAAAGCAGAGAGGTGAACTGTGGAGGAGCTACAGAGATGCACCGCTCAGGTGGGAAAATCTGAGGACAGATTTTAGTTTTACACTTCATATTGGATGGTTAGATGAAAAAAATAGGACAAATCAGATGGATAAATAAAGGATAAATGATTACCCAAAAGAGGACAAATGGGTGATGGACAGACAGACGGATGGAAAACAAGAAGACGGACAAACAGACCAATGGATGGATTAAAAAGATGTGCAGGAGAAAAAAGAGGATGGAAAAATAGAAGATGGATGGATAGATGGACTGAAAAAGGACAGATGGAGGAAAATAAGAGGACAGAGGAATGATGGATGATTAAATGAGGAAAACAGAAGGATGGATGGATGGATGGATGGATGGATGGATGGATGGATGGATGGATGGATGGATGGATGGATGGATGGATGGATGTTTCAGAAAGTGGGATTGGAGATAAAATCTGGAAAAACAAATAGTTTCCATGTTTTGTTTTTTTTAAATCTTTAATCATTTGAAGAAAAAATTCTTAAATGAAATTCCAGATTTTTCCAGAAAATGAAATGATCAATAATCTAAATCATCCTGATGTTCCTGCAGTTCAAATTAAAAACATTCAGCCTCTCAGTGTTTTATATATACACACATGAACATATTAAATCAGATTCTCTTTGCCACAGATTTGTGGATCATTTATCTTGAATTCAGCAGATTTTTAGATGATTCTCTGCCATGTTGGAACTTGAGCAGCAAATCTGCACCATTGGAAGCAAAAACAAGCCAGAAGCTCATTTCTACAAAAACTGGTGGCAGAAACGCTCATCGGCGCAGCGGCCTCCTCGGTTTCCATGTCAACAAGCTGCTGTGGCGCACATCAAACCGTCTCTGGCAACTCCAGAGGAGAAAGCGCTCCACCAAGCTCTTGATGCAATTCACTCATCTATCTGAGATCACAAAGGAACCCAACGCGCCGACCCGAAGGCCTTCGCAGCTGCTGATGTTTCAGCTGATGCTGACCTTTATGTGTGGCAGCAGCAGGAGGAGACGGATCGCTCTTCCTGCCGCGGAGCAACGCAATTATCCTGCTTGACCTCCAAGAAGTCAGTCAACATGCTTGCCTTTTAGTACAAAGAGGGAAAGCACAGAGATTTCACAATAATGCTTTGATTCAAGATGGAGAAACCTTAAAGGTGATCTGTTGTGGTTCCTTGAACAGGTTCTGATCGGTCTATGGGAGAAACAGAACTTCAGTTCTCAAAGCTACAGGCACTTCATTATGCCTGCTGTATTTGTACGGAAGATGATTACTGCCACTGGTAAAAAGGAATTTGTATTTTTTTTCTTAGAGAAAAAGAAAGTCAGAAAAAAGATAATTATTAAAAAAGTCAGAATTCTGATAAAAACGATTTCTGAGAAAAAAGTCTAAATTCTGAGAAAGAAAACAGTTCTTAGGGGAAAAGGAAAACAGAATTTTTAAAGTCAGAATTCTGAGAAAAAATAATTTTGACAAAAAAGTGAAAATTCTGAGAAAAAAACGAAAATTCTGACAAAATCATTCTTAGAATAATGCCAGAATTATGAAAAAGTCAAAACTGTTAGAAAGAGAAAAAATACATTTTTTCAGTGGCCCTAATCCTCTTTCATTAATCTGATCTCTTTCAGAATGAGCTGTTTTAGGGTCTCTTGTCACTTTAAATCCAAATAAGCTGCTTTGTACATGAAAACGTACATCTCTGAAAAGCAGAAGTGGAGCCTTCTGGACAACCAACAAGAATGCAGCGGTTTGTTTCCAGATGACAAGTCAACAACAAAACACCTGTCTTTTCCAGCAGTGCATACAGCGGTAAAACCAGCTGACCAAACTTTCTGGAGCTCTACTTGGGTTGCTAGGTAACGGGGTTGGGCTCACCCCCGTCACAACGCTGTTGTGAGGCAACAGTGTAATAATTTATTGCTGAAAAACATCTAGGTGTTTCTTTTAAGCGTTTGGACTGTTTTTAGAAGAAGCTGAGGCCCAAACGAAAATACAAAAATGTGCAAAAAGTTAATTTTGCACAAGTTTCTGTTGTTTCTGTTCTGCTTTATCACTTCAACATTTACCTTCAGCACTTAAGCCTTTTTGTATTTGCAGCTGAGCACGCCCCATAAAAATGGATAATGTCAGGTTGTTGCTGAAAACCTGTTGCTGTGACGCATAAAAACGCATCTGACAGCCGACGAGCGGATTCAAGTGTCATACCACTTCATTTACCGACCAACTGAGCAGCAAATTGCTGTATTTTTATGATGACAGCTTGCAGTCAGGCGACACTAAATGAAGGGTTTGAAAACCAAAAATGAGCGTAGGCTTTGCCCTGAGTGTTTTTAAGATTACAGAACAGACAGCAGATACTTTCCCTCCATCACAGTGGAAAATGCTCAGACTTTCTCAAGACGCTTGAAAGCAGCGGCCTGTTTCAACAAACATTATTCCCGATCACACAGAGGCTCGCATGTAAACAAACGCAAACCCGTTTTAACTGCCTGTGGTGGACATTTCCAAACAATCTCACTGGCCCGTCTGCAGCCCTCACTGCCGAACAACTCGGTGAACCATGAAACACAATCTATGAGGGCGAAATTTAATTTCCACATAATAAGCACACAGAAGGAGCCTCGCATTGAGTTTCTGTCTGCGGATATCAAATCAAGTTGCTCCATTTGAATAGGACAAGCATGCAGCTGAAGGACAGGAGCTCAGGGAGAAACTAACCAGAAACAGCAACTACAGATATTTGCTTTTGTTTTACTCATATAAAAGAAAATATATTGCACAACATTAAAACCTGCAGCTTTTTGCACTCAACCACACATCATAACATTAACCATTAGTGGTGTGGTTAATTAATTAGCCAGTCAAAATTAGCAATAAGACAACTAATTGCATGATAAATTAAAACGAGCTCAAGAATTTCCATTTTCACAATTTATCGTTTTTCTCTTTAGAAGTTTGAAAATTGGGAAATTTGCTAGAAAAGCTCAAAATGTTTAAATTAATCTCAGAAATTTTCTAAAAAACAAAAAAAAAACGAGTATATTTCTGAGTTTGAAATCTCAAAAATCTACTAGAAAAAAAAAAATCTGAAATTTTCCAGAAAGAAAGACTTGGGATTTTTTTCAGTTTGAATAGTCGAAGAAATTTCACTTCTGATATTCTGAAATTTTCCAGGTTTTTCGGATTCTCAAATTCCTCTGTTCTTCTATTCAATGTTTCAAGTTCTTTTCAAGAAATTTTTAAACTTTTCAAACTCAGAAATCTCTTTGTCTTTCTAGAAAATTTCTGAGATTAATCTAAAAATTTCTGAACGTTTTCTTGCAAATTTTCCTCTTTTTCAAGCCGAGTAAATTCTTTGATTTTTCCAGAATTTTTTTTAGGTTAATCTCAAATTTTCTGAATTTCTTTGAAATTTACTCCTCCTTTCTTTTTTCATCTAATGGTCCTAATACACCTTTGCCAGCAGAGTCAGAGCAAAGCTTCAGCTATTTAAAAATGATATTTACATGCATTTTTTTTTTTAAATTTAGCATCACATTTTAATAATTTGTAACAAATGCATCCTCTTATTAGGGATGGAAAGCAAACTGCTAAATGCTCATGATTGAGCTCTTCTTTGGGTGATTTTCTCTCTCTCTCTCTCTCTCCTGTTGATGGCGTATTAAACTGGCTGTAGCTTCATCTCCGAGAGGAAGAGGATGGACATGGTGTAGAGCTGTCACCATGAGAGCAGGAAGCCCCCAGGCTGGAGCTCTCCTGCAGGAATCCGAGCCGATGTCTCCACTTTTCTGGAGCGGATCAGCAGTTCAGCAACACCAACCGCCATCCTCACAAACACACCCACATCCACGCAGGAATCCGAATCACACCGAGCAAAACGTTTAAAGCCTGAGAGCATAAAGAAATAAAGAGACTCGCCTCGGAAGAGCGTGTGGTTGTCAGTCTGACAGCATGCAGGATGTTACATGAGAAGTATCAGAAAAGCAGAAAGGGGGTAAAACACCCGAAACATCTCGGTTCCGACGGACTTGAGGGAGTGAACAGCTCGGTACTAGCGGAACCAGCAGCAGCAGCAGCTCGGATTACAGCAGAGTTGTTGCAGCAGACCGCGATCATCTCCAGCTGGGACCGAATTCAAGCCGATTACCTCCTGCGTCCCGCCGGGTGACCCAGCCCGTCTTTAGTTCCGAACCTCGGCACGGACCCGGAGCGAGGCGGACGGCGATCCACGGAGCGAGCAGCCCGCAGCAGCTGCAGACATGGTGCACGGATCGGCGGAGCGGTGACCTACTTCCGAAGCGGCATGCTGGAGATAATATTCATGCGCTGTCTGCGTTCACATGCGTGCGCCGGGACATCCCTCCGAACCCCGCGTACTGGTCCCTCTGGACCGAGCCGTCACCCACGGATTTCACTCTCAGCAGCACATTTTCAGCGTGTGATTTTGCTGATCTGCTGGAATGGGTCTATTTTAAGCCAGCAGTCAGCAAACTTTCCGCTAGGAAGTGATCACATGAGGAACCAAGTCGATAGCTGCGTTTCCATCGCAAAAATGGAAAAAACGAAAAATAAATTTGTTAAATTGAGGCACAAAAAGTTTTTTTGAGCTTCTACTACAGTTTTATTTCGAAACACTTTCAGCGTCATATGAGACGAGTCACGTGATCAACAGCCAGACGTTACTACTGGCGAAAACGCAAAAGAAGACAACAGGAAGTAGTAGGAAGAAAACATTTTATGTTTTTGTTTTTCAAACAGTTTATAAAAAGTTCAAAAAACAAACTTTTTATAAATTTGGGGAATTGCTGACTACAATTTCCCAATTATAAGTGTTTTGTTGGTACGCCTGAATAAAATGCTAACATCTTCTCTGATGGCTACTAGATGATGAGCACTAGCATCATTGCTAATGATTTATCTTTGAACAACTTTATTCAAATGTAATTTCCTTTCTTATTTAGCTGACATGCTGCAGTTGCAAAATTTCGTTTTTTCTACATTTGCAGAATATAAACAAAGATTTGTGCACATTTGCAATGGAAAATGTTTCCGTTTGTCCCTAAAGCAACAATAAAATATATGAAAAAAAAACAAAACACGTAAAACAGCAGAAATGTAGTTCCCGGCCCAAAGCTTTTCTGGACCCAAAGCAGATTTTTATTTGGACGCCTCCATACCAACAAGTCAACACCATTTGCTTCATCATTGCTACTATCATTAGCATCATTAGCATATATTTTATCTGTGTTATTGTGGATATAGATTTTAACCTGCAGAGTTGTGTTTAAGTGCCATATTATTTTAACTATTTGAAAGTAAGACAAACACTGAATTTACAATACACAAGTTAGTGATGATCTTAGTTATGCCATGGCTTCTATTTATGAAAGTTAAAAATAAAAAAGCTGAAAACTGAGATGCTTTGAACTAGTTTCTGTCTCCTTTAGCAGCTCGTCAATTTCAGGGATGAAAAACAGTTGAAAACTTAAAGAAAACACTTTTATTTGAGTGCAGATTTTGCATTCAATTTGTCGAAAACAACATTTTGTTAACAGCAGGAAGACATCCACACCCAGGCCTGGCTCTAGCAGCATCCTGCCATTTCCCTCACTTTGGGTGGAGAAACAACAGATGTTGCAAAAACCGACTTAGCAATGCAGAAAGTGCAAACTCTGCACACACGAGGCAACAAACGGAGCTCTTCAACGAACGTTTTCCTGCCTAAACTTAGGAAACAAGGAGCTTGTAAAGTTCCAACTGCGCCGCTTGTGCAGCTGCTTTTGGCTGATTATAGGTGCTGCTCCTGAAGCTTCCCCAGTTAATTAGCAGCTGTTTATTTGCTCCTAACGAGCATTACTAATTAGCAGCTTTGTGTTTCCTCCATTCCTGCCAACAACCTCATCTCTGTCTATGTCACTACTAGTGATATAAATATATGTAGACAATCACTAATAATCTCATGTCACTGACAGCAGAACATGGAGAGATGTGTCCCTTTGGATTAGGCTCATTTACTGCATCCTCTGCTCCTAATGACGCATTTAGTCCAATTATGAGCAATTAGTCTTTTATTTTCTGATATTTTTCCACAAAACATATAAAACCCAGTGCTAATGTGCAACATAGTGTTGATAAAACTCTCAGCTCATTGACTCACTCAAGCTGTTTAAATAGTTTCACCACTTAAAGGTCATTTTTTTCCGTTTAAAACACATTGATGTAGTCAGTGGCGCCATGTTGGTGCTGTCAGAATTTAGCTTAATTGGTGTAAACACAGATTGCTCTTATCAATATAAGCTTTACGATGTGTAATTAACAGCAGTAAAGGAGCCGAGTGTGTTGAGTTAATGAGGTGTGAACGCTGGGGGAGCGAGAGGAAAGGACAGGCAGCCGAGGGCTGACCTGTGCTGCAACAAACACAAGGCCACACGCTACTGGAAGCAGCAGAAAGCTATAGAAAACGGCAGAACTACACAAATCTGCAGGAAGCTTATAAAAATCTACCGGAAGCTGCAGAAATCTGTAGAAAGTTGTAGAAAGCTGCAGAAAGCAGCACGATTCTACAGGAAGCTGTAAAAAGATGTAGAAAGCTGCAGAAAACAACAGCAAGCTGTAGAAATCTGCAGGAAACTGCATGAAGCTACAGAAAGATGTAGAAAGCTGCAGAAAGCAACAGGAAGCTGCATAAAGCTACAGGAAGCTGTAGAAAGCTGCAGGAAACTGCATAAAACTACAGAAAGCTGTAGAAAGCTGCAGAAAGCAACAGGAAGCTATAAAAAATTCTAGAAAGCTGCAAAAAGTTGTAGAAAGTTGAAAGAACCTGTAAAAAGATGTAAAAAGACATAGAAAGCTGCAGAAATATGTAGAAAGTTGTAGAAAGCTGCAGAAAACAGCATGAAACTACAGAAAGCCGTAGAAAGCTGCAGAAAGCAACAGGAAGCTGCATAAAACTATAGGGAGCTGTAAAAAGATGTAGAAAACTGCAGAAATCTGTAAAAAGATGTGAAAAGCTGCATGAAGCTACAGGAGGCTGTAGAAAGCAACAGGAAGCCATAGAAAGCTGCAGAAAGCAGCAGGAAGCTGTAAAAAAATCTAGAAAGCTGCAAAAAGTTGTATTAAGCTGCAGGAAGCAGTAAAAATTGTAAAAAGACACAGAAAGCTGTTAAAAGATGTAGAAAGCTGCAGAATGTTGTTGAAAGTTGCAAGAAGCTGTAAAAAGATGTAGAAAGCTGCAGAATGTTGTATTAGCTGTAGGAAGCTGTAAAAATTGTAAAAAGACACAGAAAGCTGTAAAAAGATGTAGGAAGCTGCAGAAAGTTGTTGAAAGCTGCCGGAAGCTGCAGAAAGAAACAGGAAACTATAGAAAGTTGCAAGAATATGTCAAAAGCTTCTAAAAAGCCACAAAAATCTGTTGAAAACTGCATGAAGCTGCAGAAAGCTGTAAAAATGTGAAGAAAGTTGTAGAAACCTTCAGGAATCTGCAGAAAACTTCTAAAAAGCTACAGAAAGCTGTTGAAAGCTGCAGAAAGCTTTAGAAAACAACATCAAGCCACAGGAAGCTGATCTTCCTGCTGGCTGAAGCTCACAATAATGATATGAATGATCTGCTCAGGATCAGAAAGATCAATAGAAAACTGACTTTACCTGAGAGTGTTTAACATTTTCAATGGGTTGATGGATAGACGATTTACAAGGAGATGGATAAAAAGAGGAGTGATAGAAGAACAGATGTATAAATAGATCATGAAATGCTGCAAAGGGCTGGAAATGTGGAAACGCCTACAAACTTTACTGGTTTTCAACGTTCCCATTAAAGAGACCAGATAGTTTTCTAGCAGCTCTTATTTCAGAGGAAAGACTCTGAAATAAAAAGAGCAATAAAAGAAAAACTGATCCCAGATCTGACCTTTATTTCTGGAAATAACATTTTCCTTTTGAGCGCTGTCTATTTGTTTTCAAGGCTCTGACTCAATGTTCAGGTGAATTTCCTCTGATTATGAGCTAAACTCCACACAAACGCTTCACCTAAAAGAAACAGATGAATTTGCTCACTGCGTTTTGTAAGAACTGACATCAGATATCTCCAAAATGTCCTACATTTATCTTCTGTTTGTATCTGACAAGTCCTTTCCCCCAGAAACTCTGATGTGAGGAGATGTTTACTGACGATGATGAATTTTTCATTTCGGAGGTGGAGAGATAACATCAGGCAGAGAGAAATAACGCCGGGTTATTTTATTGATCTTTCTCTCGGCTTGTCGCTGCCTGAAAAGTCAGCGCTTCGGTTCTTTCAGTCCAAACAACTTCAGGTCTCGACAGATCAAAACCAGGGAAAGAATAAAAAGATAAGTAAATAAATGCATATTTAGGGACTTTTTTTTAGCTGAATAGACAATTTTAAATGTGAGGTGTCAATGCTTTATTAGAAAATAATAGTTGATTGGAGATATGAATAAAAATTTAGACATTTTTTTGTAAATTTTATCAGATTTTAAATGAAAAACTTGTTCTCCTCCTTGTACTGTTGAGTAAAATATTGACTTCTCAAACTAAGAAATGTTCTTGTTTTTTCTAGAGTATTTCTGAGAGATTTTTGGCAGAAATTTTACCTTTTTTTTTTCTACATGTACAATGGTCCCAATACCTGATCGTACATTTATAAACCTGTTTCCCCCCTAGCCTGTGGTGGCGCTGCATCAAGAATGACTGAAGGAAATAACACTAAAACATCTGAAGAAGACATGAAATCAACTTTCTTCAACACAAAATGTTAACAAAAAAACTCAGAAATTTTCTAGAAAAACATAAAAAATTCATTTTCTAGCAAAATTTCGACTTTTCAAACTTAGAAATGTCCTTATTTTTTTCTCTAAGAATGTTCTGAGTTTTTTGGAGGAAATTTACTTCTTTTTTTTCTATCTTCAATGACACTAACATGCTGTTTCCCCTCCTCGCCTGTGGTGGCGCTGCACTAAGAACCACTTAAGGAAATGACACAAAAACCCCAGATGAAGACATTGAACACAACTTCCTTCTTCACGAAATGTAAACATCAGATGTTAGGATTTCTAGGTTTTCTCTTTTGTTTGGTAAAAGGCCATGAGCCATTTCTCTTGCTAGCGATAGACTGGCACTTTTGTTTTGGTTGTTTTTACCCAGAATGCCCTGCGCTGTAGTTCACTTCCTGGTTTTGGAGGGGTCTTAACCGAGCTTTAATTTCACATTCACACCTCCCCAAACGAACCTAGGAAGACGAAGTAGAGTTTGATTAAAACAAACCGAGCAGCACCATTAAGACTTTGAGGATTTAAAAATCAAACTGTGGCTGTTCTGCTTGCTGCAGTATAAAACTAATCTTCAGACAGAAGCCAAGGGGGTTTCAACAAAAGGCCATGAACTCATTTTAAGTCATAAAAGCAGCGTGTTTTTAGGTTGATGAATCATTCAGCAGTAAACAACTTAATCCCAGGAAGTCGCTGTGCGAGTCTTTATCGCCTTCAGCTGCATGTCATGAAGCTGCAGTGAACCTGCGTCTTCACAGACGTCTCAAGTGACCTCTGTGATGAGATATCATTACCCAGCGACTCAGCCCCTGGCAGCTTATAAAAACTGGATCATCACCCTTTATGCTTTTTTCTTAAGTAGAGGGAAAACATGGAATCATAAAGCCAAAAAAATCATCAAAACATTATGAGTGTTTTCATATTTGGAAAGGGACTATATGTTTTATTACACCAATTAAACATTCAAGCATCAGATTGAGGAAATGAGATTGTTTATAAAAGTATCCCAAAGGCGTTCCAAAGTACTTCAAGTTAGGTAATGATAAACGCAGATTTAAATGCTGTGAGTTTTTATGAACCACAGCAGCCAAAGAGAAAACAGCCACGGCTTAACGATGAGCCCCAGTTTGAGTATTTTAAAGCTGCTAAATAAGATTTATGAAAATATATCAGCTACATAAGAGATTACTTAGACTCTCCATTAACTTTGTGCTGCCGACTTAATAAAATTAATTCAATCCATTTTAACTAGGGCAAAGCATAGGAGAAAACATGCTAGTCGCTCAACATGATAGCCCTCATGCTAACATTAGCCTTAGAGCTAAAATTATTTAGGTAATTTTTTATATATTACAAACATTTAGCATACCGAATGGAGTAAGTCAACATGCTTGTGATAACCCACATCCTACTGGTAGTGTCAATATGCTAGTTGAACTAGCTAGTGATACCAAACATACTACTGGCAATATTTCAGCTAACTTTTGCATTTTAGCTAATTTTAGCTTATACACTAATGTTTACATACTGAGTGGAGTCAATGATAGTCAACATGCTAGTGGAAACCCACATCCTACTGGTAGTGTCAACATGCTAGTTTTTGACACAACAGCTAGCATGTTGTGTTTGTGTGCTAGCATTAGTCTTGTAGCTAAAATAAGCATTTCAGCTAATATTTGAAATGATAGCTAGGCTTACCATCCTGAATGGAGTATGTCAATGTTACACAACGTGCAACAAGCTAGTGATAGCCCACATGATACTGATTACATTTTAGCTAACCTTGCTTAGCATCACTGCTAATTTTCAGCATCAAAACGCTGAACATGTATGCATTTCATGGTTTAGATCATGTTAATATCTAAATGAATAAAATTTAAAGGAGACAACTCAAATGAAAACTGCAGGTATTAAAATCAAGTCATTAGGAAATATGAATTTACGGTGTCTATTACATTTTTTTAAGAAATGGTTCTCTTTCCTTTGGAGTTGCACTCATAAATCAACTGACAACTTAAATATTCAGATAATATTTCTGCATAGTTTCTAAATTACGAACAATAGGAACTTAATTTTATTCATATTTTTCTGTGTAAAGTGACCCCATCAGAGGCGTATCTACTTCAACGTTAACTAAATCTGAAGTGAAGCTGATTGATTTTAGCAGCTGGTCTGTTGCAGCACATTTTGCTGAGAAACGTCACAATTAGCTTTTGATCTAACATCCACCTCTATCTGTTCATTTCTGGTTTAATTAGCCGTATGGATGTTCAGGTGTAAACACGTCTCTATTGGTCTTCACACTGTTTGCTCCTGTATAATATACTGTTTGAAGGACAATTATATTGTGTTTGTTTAAACGACAAGTAGCATTTAAAAAAGAAACAAATCACATTTACTGCACCAATGTTGAATCAACACATGCCAATACAACGGCATATATTAGGGGACAAGGAAAAGGAGGAGTAAATTTACGGCAAAAATCTGAGGAATGTTCTAGAAAATGTATTAAAAAGGAACAAAAAAATTATAAATAGCTTATTAAATTAATTAAAATTTAATCTAGCTTGAACAATTGAACTTTTGCTAGAAAAACAACAGAAATTTTGAGATTAATTTCATACATTTTCTAGAAGAAAAATTTGGAAATTTTTTAGTTTTAAGTCACAAATTTGCTCTACAAAAACTAAAATTTTGTAGAAAAAAAGCGGGAAATTTCTGAGCCTGAAAAGTTCAACATTTGCTACCCAAAAAATCTGACAATTTCTAAATTTTTCTAGATATAAACTTGAAAATATTTGAGTTTGAAAAGTTGCAAGTTTGCTCAAAAATAAGGAAAACATGGAAACTTCAAAGTCTGAAAAGTTCAACATCTTCTAGAAAGAAACTAAAATTCTGAGATTAATCTCAGAAATTTTCTAGATAATTTTTGAATTTGAAAAGTTTCATTTGTGAGAAATAAACTGAGAAATGTTCTAAAAAAAAAAAAAAAGAAAGAAATTTCTGAGATCTAAAAGTAGAATTTTTCTACTCTATAATTTTCTTCTTATTTTTTTTAAAAAAAACAACTGACAATCTAAAAATTTCTGAGGTTTTTGGTTGAAATTCACTCCTTATTTCTCCTTTTTATTTCTACAATGGCTGTAACAAACCGTCACATGATGATCAACACTAGAGACAGGAGGTCTAATTATCTGCTTACTGAAGCCAGACAGCCTGAATAACAACAACAGAAGATGTAAGAGGAGAAAAGCATCTACAGATGACGTCTGAAAGCATCTGAATTCAGGAAAATCTAAGAGAGATTTTCTTTTCCACATCCAGCCTCCTGTTTTTCCTTCACTACTTCAGAGAGCGAACCAGAAAAACAGGAAAGATTTGTGAGAAACAGCAACACAGCGGAGGAAAAGATAGAAGATTTAGCTTCTGCTGAACTGGAGGACACCTGGTGAAGGATGCTTCTCCGTCACACTGAAAGCTTCTGTTCAGTTCGGTCACAGCCAACACATAAAACACACACTCGCTCTCTTGCAGCCGATATGAAGAGCCCCGGTGTGTGTGTGTGTGTGGGTGTGTGTGTGTGTGTGTGTGAAGTGAGAAAGAGCCCGGCTCTGAACGCTGCTGCAGCTGCGGAGCGGCGGACAGCTGACGCCAGTCTGTGGGTCTCCTTGTCTCTCCTGCAGAACAAGCCCTGCCTCCCTTCTTCTCCTGTGATTCCACGAACCAGACCTGCAGCTTTTCCTGCCCCGATCCAAAGCTGCCTGCCTCCCAATCCCACCAAATGTTGGGAAAACTTTCTCCGGTATCACAAAAGCTGAAAGTAAAATGTTTGTTTAGATGTTTTAGTCTTTACATTTTCACACCACACTGAATCAAACAAACCAAACAATTGAAAAACATGTTCCCCTCCTTGCCTGTTGGGGCGCTACACCAACGACACAAGAACCTCTTAACAAGACATGAACGCAACTTCCTGCTTCACAAAATGTTACCAAAAAATGAGTAGCATCAGATTTTAGTGGTTGTAGAATATCTGTTTTATCTTTGATAAAAGATCACAAGTCATTTCTCCTGCTAGCGCTAGATTATCATGTTTGTTTTGTTTGTATTTACCCAGAATGCCCTGTGCTGTAGTTCGCTTCCTGGTTTTGGTGACGAGGTCTGTAGGCAGACCAGAGTTCACTTTCTCCCCCAAACGAACCAAAATCTAGTTTGTTTCTCTAGGCAAACAAACTAGATTTTGATTAAAGTGGAATAAACGGGGCTGGTGTGAATGCAGGCTTAGTTTTAGCAAATTTCTCTTTAAAAGAATGCAAAATAAGGAGGGAAAAAACATTCTTAATGTTTTGGGAGATTTAAAAAATGAAAATCAGTTGAAATATGAACTGAAACACCTGCAGCCTTTCTGAGTGAATCTGAAATGACTAGCAGATAACTCAGAGCTCCAGTCATCAACAACAACTTTGTTAAAGCCATAAAATTATAGGTTACTAAATTATGAAGTGCAGCCACTAAGAGTTACTCGCTCTTTTATTATAAATGAATGTATTTGGCTCTATGAGCGTCACAGACACAAAGACACATGCAAATCCAGCCTGGTGAGTTAAACTGAAGCTGCTGCGTCAACATCCTGATGAAACAAATTGTTATTAAAAAATAACCAGACAGTGAGAATAACATAAAAAAGTCACGATGAGTTGTTAGTTTCTGTTGGGGAATATTTAAACTCCCTTTTCTGACAAGGAGGCGGAAGCTATTGTTTTATAACATAGTTATATTTACTCATTTACTTGAGAAACATTTTTGAAAAAATATATTTTTGCTTTGTTGTACTTTTTACTTCTACTTCAGTAATTTTATTATAAAGTATTTCTACTCTTACTTTAGTAAAATTTCTAAATTTTCTACCCAATGAATGAAGAACAAACAAAAATTCACCAGACAGACCCACACCTGCAGGTTTTGTTAAAGTTTTATACGTTTTTTTTATTATTCTTAATATTGAAAGAAACTGATTTGGACAAAAACTTATTTTACCTGATTTTGTTATTTTTTCGTTACTTTTATTAATTATTGTCATTTTTATCCTTAAAATACTAAAATTTCCACATAACTTAATATTTCGGTCCATCTGATGATGTAATTTTTAAATATTAAATGATTAATAATTTGATCAATACTTGAGTAAACTTTTTATCAAATACTTTATTTCTTGGACGGCTACTTTTTACTCTTACTTGAGTAAATGTATAAGTAAAAACTGAACCTGTCAGTGTTTCCAGGCTGTAGGGGGCCACATATTGTAAGTTTTTATCATTATTCCTCTACTGACACTTTGCACGTGACGTCACTCTCTTCGAAACTCCGCCATGACGGAGGTCAAAAAAACCTATGCGCTCCTGTAAAATCTGTGAAAAACGCACATGTGGGCCTTATATCGCTTTTATTAAGTTTATTTGGCAGTAAAAATAGTCACAGGGTGACAAGGATACAATCCAAACTTGTCAGTTTATTGTATAACTTTTAACGCGTCAGTAACCATGGAAACAGTACCACACCGTCATGTAGCCTAGCATAAAAAACGGCTATATCAAGCTTCTGTAAATACCGCCGTCTGTGAGCAACAACCAAGAGAGTTACACTCAAAGACAAAATAGCTCGACTCGAACAAGTAGAAGCCGTGAATAAACTGACAAGAACAACTTTGGAAAACAATTTCAGTCACTCTTTTCAATACTCCCGACCCTCACTTCCGACGTCCATCTTGGCGCCTCGAACAATTTAGTGACGTACCGTATTTTCCGGACTATAAGTCGCAGGGTTTTTTTTCATAGTTTGGCCGGGGGTGCGACTTATACCCTGGAGCGACTTAAGTGTGAAATTATTAACACATTATTATATCATATCACATGTTATTTTCACACTAAACCGCAAGAGGGCGCTCTAGGCTTGTGTTATTCTACCTTCGGAGACGTAGAAGAAGTTAGCGGAGTTGTTTACAAGCGACACGGAGGATGAAGATTTCATTGCGTTTAGTTATTTGGAGAGACACGGATGGTTTGGTAAACTTGTTTACATGTTATTTATGCTATAGTTACCTGAATAACTCTTAATATGTTATGTTAACATACCAGGCACGTTCTCAGTTCGTTGTTTATGTGTCATGTAACGTTAGCATACCGTACAATTATTCAGCCTGTTGTTGACTCTATTCTATTGTTATTGCCTTTCAAGATGACATGTCTGTTCTTGGTGATGGATTTTATCAAATAAATTTCCCCAAAAAATGCGACTTATACTCCGGTGCGACTTATATTTGTCTTTTCCTTCTTTATTATGCATTTTATGGCTGGTGTGACTTATAGTCCAGAAAATCCGGTAGTTGCAAACGGTCAATTAAAGAGTATCTTACAGATTTCTCCTGAAAACTGGACATCTCGTTGTGCCGTCTCTTCCTCTGGGGACAGCTGGGAGGTCATTGTGTCTCCTTTTCTCTCTGAATGTGTGTGCGGCCTCAGAGGAGAGCAGTTCATCAGGAATAATGGGATTATGTCCAGGATTGATAACCTGCTTTATCTCATGTGTGGGCGGTGCGTCTCTGTTTAGCAAGCCGTATTCAGTCTGCTGCTGCAAGGAACTGATGGATTCATTGTTATTATGAGCGAAAAGGTCAACTCCAGTGTTTTATTTATACATTTTAAACCTTAAATGAGGGCTTGGGGTCATGGTTCCCACTGAATGTCATGAAACAGTTTAAAAACTGACCACTTCTCACACATTCTGCAAGAATAACAAGATAATATTTACAAATATATTAAAAATAAAATACTAGCTGCTGGTTTTCTGAGTCAACTTTTACCAATTTAGGTCATTTTTTATTTTGATGATTAATATTTTTTGAAGGGCAATTTTGTTTACAGAGACATCACAATCCATTTTACTTATGGTTTCAGTTATTTATTGTTTTTGGTTGTTGTGTTTTATTTTGGATATTTAAAATATCAATTTTAAAGTTATTCAGCAATAGGAACCAACAATATTATCACAAGATCATAAACTAATAAAAATAAAGCACAACTAACAGCAACAACCTTCTGTACCGAAGTCTGTGTAGACGGAACCAGAAGTGGAGAGATTGTAATGTGAGGAACTTTAGTGACGCAGATTTCTTACTTAATTTAATAATAATAATTTTCAGCCGTTGTTTACATTCAGATCTATCATATCTGGCTTCTTCTGGTGCAGAATTATGCACCATTTATGTCTTATAAGACATAAAACTCCCGTTATGATCAAATGCAGCATGACTGTTCAGACTACAGATGATATGAAATCTCTGATTAAGTATGGAGATAGGGAAGTACCAAAAATCTGCTTTTTTTAGTATTTGAAAAGATGGGAATCAGGCTGTTCAGACTGAAATTAAAAAGTTAGATATGAGTTAAAAAGGGGGAAAAACTGATTTTGGTCTCATTTGGCTGCTGTATGAACTTAAAGGAGGCTGCATAAATATTTCATCCACCATTATGCTGAAAAGACAAAAGTAATTGGTTTTGCTCCAAAAACAAAGATTATAAGCGCTCGATTAGCCTCAATAATAAGAGTATGCAAGAAACAACACTGTGGTTATGAACTCAGATCTAAAGGAATAAATGGTTTCCTTTTGAAACAAAGAATCAATCGGGCTCATCCCGAATGCTGCTGTCAGAGTCCTGGCCAACACTTGTGGGTCAGATCAGGTCACAAACACCTATTAAATCGCTGCCCTGGCTTCTTGTTTAATCAAATATATATATAGAGATATTTCACATTAATTTTAACCAAACATTCATCATTAACAAAACTTAGTTTCTATGCTTTTCAGTCCTGAAACCCGAAATGTTCAGAAAGTTTTGACTCCAAATAAAGACAAAAAAAAAAACACAATACTGTTTAGCTTCCCAACAATATTTCTGGTCAGAAAGTCTCCATCAAGCATTGCCACCCAAACAAAACACAATTCAAATCCTAAGCAATTATATGGCCACAAAGCATAAAAACCACATAAACAGCACATGTACAGTTTAGCATCTCTACTAACTTTACCACTTCAAGCTAACCACATGAGAAAGGTGGAGGCCAGCCTGCTGACTGACCCACAAAAACTGGAACGTTAGAAGCCAAAGAACAGCAGGACAAAAACTCAAAGTCATACAGCATGTTTTAACCTTGTTGTTTTGTGGTTAAGATTCAGAGTCAGACTCTAAATCGAAATCTATTTCAGTTTTTCCACTATGACTCTGCTGTAGTTTTGCAAATGAATGACATAAAAGCTGCTAGTTTTCATAAAAAATGAGAAGATTTTAGAGTTTTTAAGTTTTAGTTTTGTGTTTTGCTGAGTTATAAATTGCATATAGGTGTACAATAATAAAAATAACAATAGAAAACTTTTGTTGTATGGTCTTATTTGGATTAGAAAAAGAACAAACCGAAAATTAGAACAACATAGATTTTATGAACAGATTTTCTATTAAGTGTTAAAAGTACATAGAGCCAAAATGTTTCCAAATGGCATGTTTTCTTTTGTTCCTTGTAGAAATAGCTAACATCTCTGCAGACCACACACATCCTGGACACAAACTGTTCAGATTTTTACCTTTGCGTTGGAGTTAGAGAGTGAAAACCAGCAGTTACACAGACAGTTTCTTCCCCCAGGCTGTGATACTTAACTGGGAAATAAAATTAAAACAACCAAACAAAAATCAACCTTTTGTTTTTTCTTTATAACTAAAAATACATGCACACACTAGAAACCAAAGTCACAACCTGAAGCTGAAAAGTGCCATTTAGGACGGAAATAGTTTGCAAATTAACCAAAACTGCCCGAGATCCAAGGATATAAACCACTAAATATTAAAAACACTGCAAAAACACAAAATCTTACCAAGTATTTTGGTCTAGTTTTCACTGTAAATTTCTTAATACACTTGCAATAAGACAAAACTCATAAGTGAAATAATCTGCCAATAAAACTATGACTAGATATTAAGGAATTATTGGCTTGCAATAAACTCCCATATTTTACTTGTAAGATAGTTTTCTTTATATGATTCAACTTGCGTCCGATCCGAATGAAAACGAAACAAATGTCGATTAAAATCATTAATATTCTTGGTTTAGACGGATAGAAGCTCTCGGAGTGAAGTTGGTGAGTCCAGCTGAAGCTGCGGGACTGGAGAGACATTTTCAGCGATCATGATCCGGAGGATCAGCCGAGGCTCTGCCCACCGACCAGGCGACAAACCTGCGGAGGAAACCCTCCGAAAGTTGGACCCGAACTGACAAATACTGACGGATTCTCGTTATTTATAACAATTCTTAAGATTCCAGCTGTCTGGACGCGCGATCGTCGCTCCTGTCCTGCTCGACACTTTCAGTTTTACAGATAAAGAGTTGCTGTTGCTGTTGTTGTTGACTTACCGCTTCGCAGCCACGGAACACGCAGGAAAAGAGCGGATTGATCCTTTAACAATAAACCCACGATCGGTTCCAGAGGAAGGTGCGTCAGGTGTTTGAGCTCCCCGCAAACGAAGGAGGAAAACCGAGCCGAGGGCGACTCATGTTCAGGCTGTTTAATTTCCCTTCACCCGCTCCAAACTCCACGCTGCGAGGAATGGGGGGGAAAATACCAATAAATCCACCCGTGACGCGTCAAGCTGTAGCAGATGAGTTTAGAAAGCAGCCGAGGCCCTGAACGCAGATCCCGTAAACTCCGGCTGACTTTGGCATGTTTTACATAACAGCATCATCCGCTTTTTATGTTGACGCATCATGAAGCGAAAACATGGAGCTCCTTAAAGGGCCACGCCGCAGCGCACAGGCACACGTCCCCCAGCAGCAGCAGCAGCGGCCCCGCTGGGCTGACAGATGGCTCCTGCACACATTATTACGTCTTTAAGAGCCCTTTATTCTGACACTGGGGGTAAATGTGACAGCAGAGGCAGCAGGAACTCAGCGTTTCACCTCTGGATGAAGACTGCAGCGCCCAGGAGGGCGCCAGAAAACTAAACTCTGACTCATCTGCTCATTAAAAAGTTTATTTATGTCAGTAATTTATCTCAAAATGTCAAATTTATTGGAAAATGGAAATCCATAATCCAGTTTTTCATAACGTTAGAGCGAGATTTTATAGTAAAAGTCGGAATACAAACTATTACTTTTTATGTAGCTTTATGGTTCAACAACTTATTTGTGGATATATGTACTGTATTATATTTTAAATTTACTTATTGCGATTTGTATTGGTGTCGCTTATTTTTATCTCAAGGACTTTTCCCTGAAACAAATAAATATTCCACCAATGTAAAGAAAAAAACAAAATTTTGCAGTTGCAATGTTTCCATTAACAAAGAAACGCCATTAAAATGAAACATGTTTCATTTTTTACTGATGTTATTTAAAATGTGCTTCTTTGTCGTCATCCTCCTACCACTTCCTGTTTCGTCTTCTTCGTGGCTTACGCCGGTTGTTGATCACGTGACTCCTCTGAAGCAAATAGTATTTCCATTGCAGTTTTGAAGTAAACCAATTTCATTATGGCCAAAACAAAAAACAACAACAACAACAAAAATATAATAAAACATAATAATTCAGACAATGTGGACAGTTTTAGGTTGTTTTTTTAAAAAACGTCCTTAATTAGCATTTGTTGTGTCAACAATTAATCAAAATCTCATCATCATGTGGAATTTATCAAGATAAATGATAAATAATCAAAATACACTGAAAAATGAAAATCCAGAAATTCTATTTTTCAGAAAGTCTGAATATTAAATAACACAAATATTGGATGATTTCTCAATATTTTCTCGTAATTTTTATGCCCCAAACAATAATAATTCTATTTTCTTATGACCTAGAACACGATATATTTAAAAAGGCTTTTATTATGTGTCTATAAATAGTTTTTTATTCTTTTTTTTAAGTCTCTTCATTGCGATAATTGGTTGATCTGTAGATGTTTATCAAGCGGTGAGGAAACAGGAAGTGACAGCAGAACTCAAAACCATTTAAATACGTGTTTCCAGAGAAAACCATTAAAGTGCAACATTTAAAGCAACATTTTGACAACATGAGGGGATTTGTGGGCGAAAATGACAAATTAAATGATGCAGAAATAAACCAAAAAGAACAATATCAACTTCTTTTTCTACATAGAAATATATTTTAAAATAAATGAATGGATGATTTTGAAACACAAGAAGCTGCATCCTTCTTGTGAAAAGAAAATGTTAAATTTCAGGAGTTTGATGATTTTATAGATTTTGTTCGAGGGCTCAGCTGCAACACAAGCCCCTCCAGACTTATTGAAACCCCTGGTGAAAAGACCCTTAAATCAATAAATCAATACTTTTTTTGGTCTAGCTTTAATGTAAACATCTTATTTCATTTGAAATAAGAAAAACTAACTTACAAGTAATTTTTAGCAACATAGAAGAGGTTGTTTTATGCCAATAATTTCTTAATATTAAATTTTAAAAAGGTGTAGTAGTGGCATATTTTTGTAACGTACAGTAAGACATTTCCCATGTTATAAATGAAATAATTTGACTGTACTATACCTTTTTTAAACGTAATATTAAGGAATTATTTACTTTAAACAAGCTCGCATATATTTGTAAGTATGAACGACCGTGCCAGAAAAATCAGATTTGACAAAAAAAGTCGGAATTGGGTCACTTCAGGCTGCAGTGTGAGCGTAGCCCATTATGTCGTGTCTCCACGTTAAAGCTGCTGCTGTTACCGTTTGCAGCTTGGAATCGCTTTAAGCTGCATGAAAATACATCAGAAAAACCTTCAATCATTTTAACTCGCTCTGCCAGCTGCAACTTTTCAGTGATTTTACCATCTGAACCTCATTTGTTGGGTTTCCAGCCTGAAACTGAGTTTTCATGTATTATTCAAATGTGCTGGGATGGTTCCACCATTGTCTGGACTGCTGTCTCCTTTCTTGTCTGCAAATAAGAGGCTGAGTGTTCAGCACTCACTGAGGCGTCATGAGCACATTCTGATTACTTTTTGTTTCCAGTGCAGAGAGGCTTTTGCGTTTCAGAGTCAGCCTTTCCTTTAATCAGAACCAAAACTTCACTCTTTCATTTCTGGGGTTAGGATTAAACATAAATGTGGGATTAAACTTTCAGTTTCCGTCACAGAAAACTGAGCGGTGCCAAAAAACAGCTGATGGATAGAAGCTACTTTAATGCTTGTTTAAAACTGCAGTCTTTTAATGTGTTTTATTATTCCACTCCACCACATTCACTTAGCAGTCATGACTGACTTTTATGTGCGTGTAATTTAGACTTTAGCCCATAAATCAATCCAGTATTGACCACACTGAGTTGTATTTGGAATCAAATAAAACTTGGTAAATGGTCTAGAATTACATTTTACACTGCAAAAACACTAAATCTTATCAAGTATTTTTGTCTAGTACTTAGTACACTTGAAACAAGATAAAACTAAATTAAAAGTATATTGTCAGCAAGATATACGAGCTTGTTTTACATGTATAGTTTCTATTAGTTCCACTGACTGATTATTTCACTTATAACAAGACATTTTCCCTAAATTTTAAGTGAAATAATCTAAATAACATCCAAATGGGAAGGAAATAGCAACAGATTTTTTTTATATAGTTTATGATTCTTTCCTTTCAAATTTCATTTAAAGAAACTATTACTCTGCAAAAACAAACTCTTACCAAGTATTTTCTGGTGCAAATATCTCAGTACAAACTCAAAACTCCTCAATTAGAGATTATTCTACGCACAAATAAAACAGTGGTTTGGTTAAATAGTAGTTTATACATCAGATCAAAGTTTTTATCCATATGCTGCTACATCTATCAGTCCCTGCAGATTTTGGTACTAATGCATAATTGAGAGTTTATTGCATATTTCCCACAATAGTGACAAAAGATTGTGTTTATGTAATGCTACCTCCCACCTGCAGGTGGCAGTATGTCTTACTTCTGCTACTCTGCTGCCTCAGCCTTAATGTCAAAATGTCACATTTAGCGACATATTCAAGCGCAAATATATTTTCTTACAAAATCAATCATTTGGATTGATCATAATATCCTGAAGGGACTGATCAATATTATTTAAATTTTAAGAGATACTTATTGACAGCTATTTGTTAATATTTTAACAGTTTGTAAATGAATCAATATTTTCAGGCACAAACATTCATTATCTTAATTTGGCCCAAAATGATGAATCTGTGTTGCAGCGTTACAAATGTTAGAAACTTATTGATTTATTGCAAACCTGGTATAGATCATAACTTCTACATAATGATGACACCTACAATCAAGAAGAGACAAAATCTTCACAGAAAAAAAAGTGAAAGATGTTTGACAGTGTTTTGTTTACAGAAAAATATTCAATAACAGAATCATCTGAGGGAAAACCTTAGATAATGTGTTAAAGATGATTTTATCCAAATTGTTGTTTAAGCTTGAAATACGTGAATCTGTTCATTACATTATTACCATCTACCTCCAGCTAACAGGCAGCTAGCACAGCAAAACTTCAAGGCCGCTCGGCGAGGATCAATATGTAATTTGTTCATTTATCAGCTTATCGTCTGAATGGAAACAACAACAACTCATCCAGTGAGGTCCTGGGTGTGAGAAACGATGCAAACAGCAAACCGAGCGACTGCTGCGTCTATCTGAACATGGAGTTGAACGCTCGGCCGATGATGATCCGGCGGACTTCGCTGGTTCCCGCCCCGATTTCGTACAGCTTCGCGTCTCGCAGGAACCTCCCCATCGGATAGTCGTTGATGTAGCCGTTCCCGCCTGAGGGAACCAAACTAGTCAACTTATTCAGAAATAAAAACAACAAAACACTGCAAAAACACAAACTTACCAAGTAGATTTTAATGAATTTAAAGTGTACCATCTTAAAAATAACTTTTCAGCAAGATATAGGTGCTTAATTTAAGTAAATAATTCCTTAATATTGATGAAAAAATACTTGTTAGACACTAAGATTACTCTGCCTTTAAAATACACTCCAAAAACAAAATCTTACCAAGTATTTCTGGTCTAGTTTTTAGTGCAAATTCCTTATTAACCTTGAAATAAGACAAAATTAACTTACAAGGAACTTTTCAGCAAAATATAAGAGCTTAATTTAAGTAAATAATTCCTTAATATTGATAAAAAGTAGCTTATAACACTAGAAAAAAGTCTTGCCAATGAAGCTAGCACTTTTTCACTCACCTAAACACTGAATGCCATCCAAGGCAACCTGAGTGGCATTCTCGGCACAATATAGAATCACTCCAGCACAATCCTGGAAAAAACAACAACACAAACCACATTTTTACCATATGTTACAGATTAAATTATGTAAAAAACACAAACTCAGCATCACAGAATGGATTGTAGGTTGGTTAACAAGGAGAAAATCAAAATATTCAGGTCTTCAACATGAGAAACAAACAAAAATCTGACTTAAACGCTGAACAGGTTCCTTGTAAACATACGTTTTAAGTATATGTAAACAGCCAAATTGATTTTTTTAAACAAGAAAACGGATTAAAGAACGCTAAATGTTCCGACCTTTGCACTGAAATGCCCTTTGTCACAAGCTCTGGCGACATTGTAGAGGTACTGCCGACAGGAGCTCAGTCTGGTGTACATGTCGGCCATCTTGCCCTGCATCAGCTGTGGAAAAAGTTAAAATTTTACCAGATTAAGATCTGTTAACTGGTGAGAGCTGTGTTTAAGTGAAAATCAGCAGTCGGACCTGAAAGTGTCCAATCTTCTGCCCAAACGCTTCTCTCACATGCAAGTAGGGGACAGCAGCATCCAGAACGGACTGCATTATGCTGAAATACAAGATTTAGCACCAACATGTAGCTTCCTTTATGTTTATTTTTACAACTTCACAGCAGAGTTTTAGCAAGATTTAACAGAATCTCTAACAATCACATTTAATCTCAAATCCTTAAAATGAGACCTAGATTAATACACAAGCACATCATGCTAGCTTTCTTTTTGCTAACTTCTTCCCTTCACATTGTTCTTTAAACATCTCCTGACTTTTAATGTAGCTATTGTTAGCTTGAAGAATAAAATCTGTTATTTAAGAACCTTACCCAACAGGTCCAGCAGCCAACACCAGCCTCTCCATGTCTAAGCCGCTCATCATCACATAAACTCCTTTATTCAGCGAACCCAGAATGTTCTTCTCTGTCAAACAGGACAAATCCACAGAAAAACAATCAGTCTGAGTACCAACACTGCAAAAACATTAACTATTAAAGTAGTTTTGTTCTAGTTTATAGTGCAAAGACTTAAAATAAGACAAACATATCTTACAAGTAGCTCTTTAGCAACATAACAGAGTTTATTCCTTAATATTAATAAAATAGTACTGAGATTATTTCACTTATACAGACATTAGAAGTTAAATAATCAGCCAGTAGAACTACAACTTTTTCATCAATATTCAAAAATTGCTGACTTAAAAATTGACTTGCTAAAAATTACTTGTAAATTAGTAGTTTTTGCTTAACTTGTACTATAAACTAGAGAAAAATACTTGGTAAGATTTTGTAATTTTGCAACATAAACAAACAAATGTGATTGTTTTAACTTTGATTCAAGCTAAACACAGAAACAAATTTAGCCTTTTGGAAAAAAAAATACCATAAATTCTGTTCAAAATTACTTTTAATTTTTTGTAATATGTTATCAGTGATTTAAAGGTGAAATAAAACCTTTAAAACTTTCCATACCTGGGATTTTACAGTCTTCAAAGATCAGTTCGCAGGTGTTGGATCCCCTCATTCCCAGTTTGTCGAGTTTCTGCGCAGTGGAAAATCCTGGCATTCCCTTTAGGAAGGGAAAATAAAAACATTTACTGATATTTTCAGGCTCTTTTATGCAAAAACGTGAACAGAGCTGACCCACAGACAGGGAAAGAAGAGTCGGTTTCACCTTTTCCACAATAAAAGCCGTGATTCCCTTCTGATGCGCCTCCGGGTCGGTCTTAGCGTACACGATGAGGACATCGGCATCCGGCCCGTTGGTGATCCAGAACTTGTTGCCGTTTAGAACGTAATAGTCACCTGGTGAAAAAAAAAATAATAATGCAGAAAGCAGGAAATGCAGAGGATCAAAAACAGAACCGATACCTCAAGTGTTTTGTTTAAAACTGCACAGAAAGGAAGAAATAAAAGCTGCTCAGAGTTTTAAGTGTTGCATCAGCAGATCACAGGTAATTTTACACGTCTGTGAAAACCAAAATATTTAAACTGTCTGCTTTGATTCCTGACAAACACAAAGAGAACTGATTATATTACTGTCCTCTGCTCACTGCTTCATTTTTATCTATAAACTCATTATTCTTTTCCATCGGCTTTCATGAACAGATTCCTTTTTTAAAAAGGTATGTTTGGCCTTTTTATGATTTATTTCTGATTTTAACACCAAATATAGACATTTGGAAAATAAATACAAACCAATAAATGACTAAACAAAAACCAAAAATAAATCAAAGCACACAAAAAAAGCCCAGCAATACGTAGATGGATTAAAACCAGATAATTAAAAAATAAACTAACTTTATCCGGCATTAATATACATAATGTACATACTTTATACTACCTTTCTTAACAGCTTTGAGTTTCATGGAGACGACATCAGATCCGGCGTTAGGTTCACTCATGGCCAGCGCTCCAACATGTTCACCTGTCAGTAACTACCAAAAACAAAATAAGATAGAAAAAAAATCAACTTCATGCTTTAAAATGATAATTGTCCCATTTGACACAGTGCGGCCCTGACCTTTGGCATGTACTTCTCCTTCTGCTTTGGGTTGGCGTGACGCACCATCTGGTTGACACAGAGATTGGAGTGGGCGCCATAACTGAGAGCGACGGCTGCCGACACCCGAGACATTTCCTCCATCACGATGACGTGGTCCAGGTAGCCCAGGCCCGTTCCCCCGTCTTCCACTGACCGGAGCAAACAGGGCGAAGGTAAGAGAGGTCGAGATAAAGATTAAAACTCAAACACACGCTGCTGGGAACGTATTTGTTCCCTGACAGATTTATTCAGTCACACTTAAATGTTTAAGATTGGGGAATTAATTAGCAATTAATGGTTTATTAGATTAAATTTAGTACCAATTGATTAATAAAGTCCAATTACTCTTTTAGTGTTTAGTTTAGCTGCCATCCAGCAGAGGGCGCCACTTGCCATTCCTTAGCAGAGTTTATAGAGAAACAAAGATGGCGGCGATGTGCCAGAACAGACTTAGTTTTGACTTATTTCAAGCTTACTCAGATATTTGCACAAGAAATTAGACCAAAAATATGATAGGTAAGATTTTGTGTTATTGTAGTGAATATTTTATTCCGTTCAACTGGAACAAGAGCTAATAAAAAATGTTCCATTTGATGTTTTCTACCAAATGTGAGAGTCTTTGTGTTTTTTTGTGGTTGTGATCTTTCAACTCTAGCATGGAAGCCATCTTTTCCTTAATTTAATCATGAACTTTGACCTTAAATAAGACAAGTGAGGCCTTCACAGCTTTAAATGCTGGTCTGGATTATTATGTATATTGGAGTAATGTTGGTAGGTTGGCAAAATCTGAAAAGTTTCATCACTGTTCCATGTTTTCTCCATTTGAAATGGAAATACTTTTGCTTCATAGTTATACCTGGAGCAGTAATGCCCAGCAGTCCCATCTCCCCCATTGCTTTCCAGTAATCCTGGTTAAAAAACAACAACATTCCTCTCATTACCCAGAGTTAAATTTTACTGGATGTATCCTTAATAAACATACAAATGGTTTGGTATTAACCAGGTTTAATTAAACACTAATGCATGAGTCATATATAGGCAAATCATTCACTGAGTGTGTTTCAACTTACCCGCATTCCTGGGAACTCATTTTTCTTGTCAATCTCATCAGCATAAGGTGCAAGTTTCTCTGCACAGAATTTACGAACTGTGTGCCTAAGCTGTGGAAAAAACAAGAAAAAACAAACAAACAGAGATGCATAATATTAATATCGTCAATATAATACCTACTTGGATAAAATGTTTGATAGACCATTATATTAAAAATGTTCTAAAAAGTGGAAACTTCTCACTCCTTTTCGAAAGGGTACTGTAGATAAAATTATTGGTTCTCATGTTGTAAAACATTATTTTTGTGTATGTATTTAAATGTATTTATGTACAGAGATGGACAATAAATCAATAATACACATCTCAAAACACATGATCAATAAGAATAGATGTATCTGATAGAATATTCAATAAATTCACTGAATTCAACCTCACGGCTTCAACTAACTCACTCACTCTTTGGTTGCCTAGCAACAACCTGCTGGGTAACAGTTTTAAGTTCGAGTGTTCGTTACGAAATTCAAGATTATTGGTATTTGAGAGCGTGAACTTGCATTATCATTCCATTATCAACGTATTACTTGAAATGTTCTCCAAACAACAACATGACAGATTCAGTCATAAGTTCAAGGACATCAAAACTGATCGTTTAAGGTTCTTGATTTAAGACAAAATGCGTCTGCATTCCCAGTGGACAATAATCGATTAAAAGTGACCCAAAGAAGGAACTGTGATGAAGTGGAGAAAGGCTCATGGGTGGCCTCATCTGGTGGATGCAGCCCAATGCAACAGATGATGTGGTGGAGAGGCATCAGGACACAATACTTTGGTTTTTATACAAGAAGCATGTTCTGAAAAACACATCAATATTATAACTTCTAGTATCTAACAGGATCATCACCAAGCCAATGGATCCAATAGAGTCAGCAAACGGGAAATTAACCCACTAACAACCAGGTGGTCATAATATTATGCTGGTACTAAATTACAGGAAGAACCTTTTGTCCAATCAAATAGCCTACATGAGACCCACCTCCTCCTCTATTTGTTGGTTCTTATATAAAATATCAGTGAAACTGCTGCAGAAAGCTTATCAACAACATATTAATTTATGAATCTGATAGTTTACAAACAGTTATTGTTGCAGTAAATCTGCTTTAAATCAAAAGTTTAGCCATAAAAACTGATTGTTGCAGGAATTTTGGGTTTTTATGTTTACGGAAGTGTTTAGAACCAACTTACCTGAATCAATAAACACTAATATTTATGTTTTGTTTATGTATTCCTGCTAGTTAGCTAATGTTATGTCATAACGTCATGTCAGTTACGACCTTTCACCGACATCTTCTGAGTGGAAAACATCTCTTAAGTTTGGTGCACAAAGCAGTTCGTTTCCACATGATTATTGCTGAATTTTATTTAACAGTTGTTACTGTCTGCACCCCAGGTTGACCTGTGAACCTAGCAGTAGCTAGCTAACCTGTATCTGTTCCTCTGAGAGCCCGTTCACCACGTCATCCACCTGGATAGCAGCACCGGAACATCCCCTCCGCGCCGCGGTGGGAACGCGTAACCTGGAGCCGAGGCGGAGAGCGTTTCTGACCGCAAACATCACGCTGCTGGCGGGTGAAAACAAAAAGCTGGGCTTCAGATGTGTTGGTGGGACTGTCCTTTTGTCCCAGGGCAAAGAAGAGGTCTCACTCTGATATTAATTCGGCGGAAAGACGAGGTCTCACTCTGACAGAATTTCACAGTTCCGTTAGCGTCGAAGAATCCACCATTTTGTGTGTGGCAAGCTCCCAGTGAAACCAACAAACATGCTTGGAAGCTTTATTTTTCATTGAAAAAATGTTTACGATCAACTAATATTAATCAAAATATTTTGCATGAATAAGATATACTAATTTTAGTTTTCAAAATGATTTAAAGTTTTTTTTTTTAGATAATGCATTTAAAAATGATAAAATACATGAGGTAAGGAAATTGTAAAGAATTAAAAGTATTATTTTTGAGTTTGAGAACAGGACCCTGATTAATAAATTAATGTCATGGTATAATGCTAACTATGAGATACAAAACCACTCAAATACGTGTAGACATAGCATAATCAGAATAATCAATATACAATTTGTAGCATACTAAAAGTTAGGTTTTAATTTGTTGTAAAACCTATAAAAATGCTACAGTTCATAACACAAATATGTCATTAAGCCACTAAAAACATGGCGGTGATATTGACGTACTAATTAGAACACGCGTTTGACGTCTTCTCTTTTTCTTCTATGAATTTTCGTCAGTGAAACTTCTGTTCTTCTTTGGTAAATTAGTTGTTAGCACCATCTGTTGGTGAAAGCTGGTAAAGCAATGCATTTCAAAACATTAAAATACATTATTTATTCAAATTTCAACGCTAAATTCACATATAGTTCCGCTGAAGCTTAAAATGTGTTTTTATATAATATTACAATGTTATATTGTGTGTGGCTGCATTTTTTACTGGAATATTTCCTGCACTGCTGAACCTCATAGAGCAAACTTGAAGCATTTAATTAAATCTGCTTATTTGCTTAAATCAGATCAGTGAGCTTTTGGTGTTTTACAATGGCTTGTTTTATTAAATACAATTTACATTCCTTTTTAGCTCCTTTTTGTTTCAGAAGTCATTTGATTATTTAGCTGTTGAGGATTAATATAAGGAAATATGGTGTTTAAAAAATTTGTTTTAGTGGAGTACAATGTGTTTCCCAGTTTATCTCCATGTTTTATTGACATGGAAGGAAATAGATTACAAGTTTTCCACCTTGACTTAACTGTAAAACGGCAACCAAACATTGTTTTCTATATAAAGCTGTTATACCACAGATGTCCATTTCTTTAAATATGAACTTTTGATTTTTAACCATTCAGTCGTCCTTGGTAGGCGTCCATCTTGGATTATGAGGATGGGACTTGTCTGAAAAGTTACTTGCAAGTTAATTTTGTTTTATTACAAGTGTACTAAGATATTTATACTAGAAAATAGACTAAAATTACTTGGTAAGAGTTTGTGTGTTTGCAGAGTAGCACTACTTCAATGTATTTTTACTCAAGAAAAGTAGAAAAGTATTTGTTAAAAAGGCGACTCAAGTACATCTGATTAAAAAAATCAAATATTCGCTGCTGTTCCAAAACGTTTTGAAACTGCCACCACCATCTCTTGGTATTTTCTCCATTTTTAGAGAAGCATCCAATTTATTTAATATCACTGATGTTTTAAACCCTTTATATCTTCTCTGCAAATTATGGCTTTAGCTAAATTATGCATATATGCAAATTGCATGTAAGCTGAACTCTGTTTCATCAGTTTGATGTAGGTTATAAACAAGAGTATACTAAATGTTAAAGCTGGAGCCAACTTCCCCAAAACAATGTAGGTCGACTATGCTCACAGATTATGCATGCAGAATAAATGTTTCTTGGATTCATTTGGCTGGAAAATGTTTAAAAGTGATTAAAAACTTGATCCAAACTGCACTGGATCTCAGTTTGACGTCTGAGATCCAATGCAAAATGTAGCAGAGAAGCAGCTGAAGGAGTGGAGGTTTTTACTGTCAGCAGCTCTAAACTGTTCAGTCAGGAAGCGAGAGCGGCAATGCGGAAGATAATAAACAGCGGCGGTGTGTGTGAGTGTGTGAGAGAGTGTAAAACCGCGCAGAAGGGCGAGCCACGCCACTAAAGAGGGGTTCCCCTTACCGACAGAGTCAAAGAGCGCACAGGCTGCCACAGGCGTTTCCCAGCTCAGAGCAACCGGCGGAGGACCCGGGGAGGATCGGCAGGACTCCCAGAGTACCGGGGAAACTCCGTGGGAACTCTCTCACAGTGAAATGACCAGATTTGAAGGCTGAGCCGAAGCGGAGTTTCGGTTCTCGTCGTTGCGCCTCTACGGCCAGATCTCAAATGCCTAAAGAGTGCCGGAGAAAGTCCTCCAAGGACTTCGGGTTTTCTGGGACTGGGATAAGCGATGGAGGCCGTGTAGAGAGAAGGACGGCCGGGAGGTCTCCACAGGTCTGCGCGGAGCTCATCCAGAAAGCCGCAGTCGTCGCCGCGCCGGCGCTCATGGATGCGCCCTTGGTGCCGCAGGTCACCATCACTTCGGATGCAGGCGGCACCTCCAGGGAGATCCAGGAGGAAGACCTGGATGGGGCTGTGGACGGAACCCTGCGCAGGAAGCTGTCCAACTCGTCCATCTCCTCCACCGGATCCTCGGCGGTGGAGTCTGAGGATGATCTGCTGAGCGACACCGAGACTCGGAGCAAAGGCCTCGTCACTCTGGAGCACCTGGTGTGCGCAGAGGGGAGCGAGGTGAGGAGCCTCTTTGGTTTTTACTCCGCAGTTATCTTCACAGGTGTAAGGCTACTCCAAAAACTGTACTCAAGTAAGAGTAGCATCGCAAAAACACAAAATCTTACCTAGTTTTTGGTCCAGTTTCTAGTTCAAATATCTTGGTAGACTTGAAAAATGACAAAACTAACTTACAAGTAACTTTTCAGCAAGTATGAGCTCGTTTAAAGGCAGTAATTATACTTAATATTGATGGAAAAGAGTTGGATCTGTTGGCAGATTATTTCACTTGGAGTATTGGAAAAATGCTTAGCTCTAAGTTTTCAAAAAGCAGAATAAGCCTTAAATATCTTGGTACCCAGAATCAGAGTGTTTGGTTTTTGAACAAATGAAAACAGAGCAGAGGGTTTCTGCTTCATTTTGCTCTCAAAATTATTACATTTACTTTCTTCTGCTTCCGTTCACTGCAAAAACACAAAATCTCACCAAGTTTTTTTAGTTTAGTTTCTAGTGCAAATATCTTAGTACATTTTAAATAAGACAAAACTAGGATATTTGCACTAGAAACTAAACAAAAATAGTTTATAAGATTTTGCATGTTTGCAGTGTAGCAGTACTTCAACATATTTTTATTCAAGGAAAAGTAAAAAGTAGCCAAATTACTCAAGCAAGAGTGAAAAAGTATTTGATATTAAGGCTACTCAAGTCTCGTATTTAAAAACCGCATCTTCAGACCGATCAAAATATAAAGTTGGTGTTTAAAATAACAAAAGAAAATCAGGCAAAACAAGCAGTTTTCCAAATCAGTTTCTTTCAATTTAAAACTAATAAAATGTGTGAATATTTGATTGAAACAAGCTCAGCCTTAATTGATGTCAGATTATAGTCCATGAGTAATAAAAAGTCACAGTTACTGACATAAGTAATATTGCAAATATTTCCAAATTAGTACCACAAACACTTTGATTTTTATTACAAAAAGTATCACAAAATCCCAGAGGAACTGAAAATATGTTCACTAATATTATTTAATTTTAAGAATTCATTGGTATTTTAAGTTTGTGAACAGGTTTTATCAACACATTCTGGCACAGCCGGCCCTTTAAGAGCCTTCATGAACTTGATTTGGCCCAAAACAAAAATAAGTTTGACACTGTTGATCTAGAGCTTGGCTCTCCTTTCTTTAGCTGAACTGTATTAAACTTAGTTTAGCCAACAATGATCTAATCTTGTAAGATAAAAAGCATAATTTCCTGACTTTGAAAATGTTTTATTATTTTTGATATGAAACCTTCCTGTAGCTGATTTAGACTCTCATATGAGGTCAAACAAGGTGGAGGTCTTATTTCCTGAATCTTGTGTGTAAGAGGAGCAGTTTCTTATCTAGTTTTAGTTAGAATGAAATAACTTCACAAATCAAGTTTGTGAATCTTTTCACCATCAGAGAAGAATAACTCTGTTAACTGGATTATCTTAGAATAATTTTAAAATACTGGCTGAATAATAAGACACAGTTTCTCTCTCTTTATTATCTCTTTATTGATACATTAACCACAGGGAACACTGCAAAAACACAAAATCTTACCAAGTATTATCATAGTACACATGAAATAAGACACTATTAAGTTAAAAGTAACTTTTCAGCATAGTTCAGGAGTACATTTAATTAAGTAAATTGTTTTAAGTAAGTATTTCATTTATATTGCTGAAATATTTCTAGTTCCACCAATTATAACATGTAAAAATGTGTTGCTGCCAATAGAACATGTACTTTTACACCAATACTAAGGACATTTTTTACTTAAATCAAGATCCTACATCTTACTGAAAAGTTAGTTTTGTCTTTGTTTCAACTGTACTAAGACATTTGCACCAGAAACTGGACCAAAACGCTTGGTAAGAGTCTGTGTTTTTGTTAAAAGCTTTCACACTTTAGCATATTATCACCACTGAGGGGAAAAAAAGGGAGAATTCAATTTCCACCAAAAAACTCAGACATTTTCTTAAAGAAACTTGGAAATTTCTGAGTTTCAAAATCTGAAGTTTTTTGATTTTTGCAACTCAGAAGTTTCTGAGATTAATCTCAACATTTCTGAGTCTTTTTCTAGCAAATCTCTGACCTTTGAAGTAAATACAATGCCAGATGGCATTATATTCACCACTGGCTCAGCACTACCACATAAAATATGCTATTTTCTTTTGTACATTTCTGTCTCAAACCCTGAATGATTTTTATGTTTTTAATCAACTTAATTCCCAAAAGAAGAGATTGTTAGTTTTTATCTCCAATAAATTATGTACGTACAGCTGAAACAAAGAAGAAAATCTGAATTTATTTAGGTTGCTAATAACCAGTTTTCAATAGGGGATTATTATTAAAGGTGATTTTCTATTCCTTCTTTAAAGCTAAAAATGAAAAGAAACTGTTAAAGGAGACATATTATGCAAACTTCATATTTTGTAAGTTTTTGTAATTTCTTTTGGGTTTTTACAGATTCTAAAAATCAGTCCAAGCGCTTAAAGAAACACACCCGGCTGGTTTTTGGCAATAAATTAATGTTTTTTGGTTTGTGGAATATGAGCTGTTTCAGAAAACTCCGGAATGCGTCGTTACCTAGCAACCCCAGTCAGCCCCGCCCATTACCTAGCAACACAACAAGAGCTCTAACACCTTTGGTCAGTTGTTTTTCCACTGAATGTACAGCAGCTGCTGGAAAATACATCCAAGAATGATTTTGTGTGAAAACTGAAATGAACATAGATCTATCCTAACTTGTTTAAGGAAGCATAACATGTCACTTTAAAAACTAACTGGAATGGTGTAAATTCATCCCTTACATTAATGAAATGTTACTGATAAGCTGGTCTTTTGTTAACCACGAGGTTGTTTAGTTGACGGACGTTAAAGGTCGTTTAAAATTGCAGACAGCTGGAGCTTTCCGTCACAGGAAGGAGCAGGTTTTAGAGCAGAAGCAGCTCTAAAACATCAGCCAGCGACGCGTTTCCTGACAGAAGACCTCTGGGAATTACTGGAGAATTACTGCAGACAAGACACAACTACACAGCGAGAACAGATTTCCCTTTAAACCGTTCAGTTCATCTTCCAGTGGCATTAACTGATAAGTTCAGCTCACAGCAAGCACTTCTCATGGGGATGAGTCATTTTGGCAGCTCAGGAGTTATTTTGGGAGCTTTTGGATGAGATGGGCTCTGGAAGATTTCACATGTTCCCGTCACACAAGTGTTGGGTTTTTCTCTCACTTTCAAAGCCATTTCTCAAATTAAAAAAAAGAAAAAGGAAAACCTGTTTTTATATAGCTTGGAGAGCTTGTCAGAGGAAGGATGATACCCAGAACATCTGATTCTCCTCCCTGTAATAATATTACAACGTTTTTAACATCATCTTTACGACACTTTAAATCTTTATTGGTTCTAGGTTGATGTGTATAATTAAAGTGTTAAACATTATAATCACAAACTTTACTGCATTTTGATCGGGACTAACAGAAAGTAGCACCATCATCACCACCTGTTTGAACCATGACACACGTCTGCATGAAATGAAATCGCTGTGAATGGAAAATAACGGGTTACGTAATCATGTGTCATTTTGCTTTTACATTTAATGTGAGGATATTTTGCCTCATATTTCCGATACTTTTCTTGACTTATCCTCTGGTGTGAGATGAGTTCACATTAAAAACATTACTTTTCATTACAACATTACTTAGAAACGTGCGTTTATTTTCTGTCATTGCTGCTGATAACTTTCTATCTGATGAAGCTCAGCTCTGCAGGAGAGGCTTAAAAAGTATTTTCCTCCTTATTCCTTCTAACCACATGAAACTCCTTCAAATATTTTTTACTTATTAAAAATCCAGCAATCCACACCAACATGAAATATGCTGATGGGTTAAAGATGTTGCAATCAGATTAAATTTGATAACAGATAAAACTATCTGCTGATCTGAAAGTTTCTGCTAAGGGTGAACAGTATGCACTCACAATTTTATCATGATATTTTGTCCTACAGTTGTGATAGCAATAGATAGACATGACAGTAAGAGCTATTTATTACTTATTTTGTAGATAACGAGACATTTTTCCCATATCATAAGTGAAATAATCCAGTGGAACTATTACTTTTTCATGAGCATTAAGGAATTATTGGCTTAAAACAAGCTCATAATTGTTGCTGAAAATTTACTTGTGTGTTAGTTTTGTGTTATTTTAAGTGTATTGAGGTATTTGCACTATAAAATATGCGAAAAATACTTGGTAAGATTTTGTGTTTTTGCAGTGTAATTAGTAAAGCCATAATTTCTGCTCTCCAGCTGAATGACCTTAAGTACAATGTCACATTTCTCTCATTTTTATTCTCAACTGCTTCTAAAAACAACTCAAGCGCTTAAAAAAACCCCAAAACAAACATCCATCTGTATTTTTGCAATAAGTTGATGTTTTTTGGTGTCTGGAAAATAAGCCGTTTCAAACACCTCCTGAATGTTAAGGGGCAATGTTGCGCTACCTAGCAACCCAACTGAGCCCAGTCCCGTTACCTAGCAACGCAAGCAGAGCTCCAGTACATTTGATTGGTCGGTTTTACCGATGTATGCGGTGTACAATGGCTGCTGGAAAAGACCGAGCCATTTTTTGGCACTAAGTTGATGTTTTTTGCTGTCTGAAAAGTGAGTCACTTCAAAAACCTGCCAAATGTTGACTCACAAACAGCAGGCACTACGCTGTTACCCAGCAACTGTATTCGCTGTACAATGGCTGCTGGGAAAGACAAGTGTTTTGTTGTTGACTCACCATTCAGAAACCACTTGCTGTTTTCTTGTTGGTTGTGCAGGAGGCTCTATTAATACTTTTCAAAGATATACAGTTGTGTAATTGCACATCTGTTTGCAGCCATTTTCATGTGTGAGTGTAAATGTTGAGTTGGGGGGCGTGGCCAGCCGAAGCTTGTTTGATTTAAAGTGACAGGAGCCCCTAAAACAACTCAATAGGCAGAACTGAACAGACTGGAATCTCATTATCCAAGAATGATTTAGTGTAAAAAATGTAATTAACATATTTTGTATAGACCAGAGACCTAACCTAACTTGTTCAAGATATGATCTTTAAAAAAACCAAAATAAAATTCTGGCGTGGCTCAACTGAGATGGCGTGTGGCGTGACCTCTGAACTAATTATTCATGCTCTAAAACCCTCCAATGTGGGTGAATTAAGACAATTCTGCCAAGAAGAGTGGGTCAAAACTCCTCCGCAGACCCTTTGAAAGCCCAACCAGTCAGTGGTGGTGAGTGAGTGTGTGTGTGCTTTTTTTTTTTTACTTGAACTGAAACATTTAATTGTGACAAGAAAGCAAAAGCAGAAGAAAGATTTAAGGAGCTGACAGCGTTGAGCCTCGTTCTGGGTAAACTGTAGGGAAGTTGAGCGTAATCTCAGTGAGTCACCTGCAGGTTTCTGCCTCCGTCTGCACCATCAGACCGATTCTGCCACAAGGCCCACCACTTCTCCATGCCTGGAGCCGACGCCGTTTAATCTCTCTCAACAGCCACACTGTAAAACATCTGAGAAGCATTTAGTTGTGTCTTCCATCTTCTACTCTTTAAGTCAAGTAAATTTGGCCAGTTTCAGATTTTGAGCCTAAATGTGAGTTTGTGAAAGATAAACTTACAGCAGTAAGTTGTGTCCACTTTTTATTAATTTTAGTTGAATAAACTAGAGTTTTTAGGTCAGCACTTAAAACGCTGAAAGAAGGAAAAGACATGAGTGGGAACTATTTCCCAGAATGCTTAGCGGCATGTTTTGGTATCCTCAGATGGAAATGCGCTACATTGATCCGACTTGTGTTTATTTTTATGACCTGTTCACGCTAAATGTTTCTGAGCTGAATTCATTGCGAAGTTTAATAAAATTCATTATCAGATCAAAAATTTTGTTAATGTAATCTGAAACTAGAATTTAAATTATTCTACAGTAAAATAAGTAGTTATTTTAACAACTAAAATTTGCTCATATGTTTTTAAATTCAACTAATTTTTATAGCTACAACATGATAAAAGGTTTAAAGGGTGAGAATTCTTAAGCATTATATTTTCAGAGAACATAATTTGAAACTAATAAAGAGTAGACCTTGATTTAACGTGGACATAAATTGTTTCTTTGCCACATTCAGCCTTCGGCTGGTTACGGACTGTGCTCATAAAATCCCTCTGTAACAAACTGTAGCAAATCAAATCAGTGAGAGTAAATCATCTGTTAAATCTGCTTGTGCCAACTTTGGCTTTATCAGACGGCTTTGTGCCCTCTGCTGATTTGTGGATTTTGACGCTGCTTCATTTTAAAGCATGAGACGTGCTGTACAACAGAGACATCGAAGCGCTGATCTGAACAGTTACCGTAGCAACCACACGCAGACTGAAGCCAAATTTTCAGGCTGACGGCGATAATTAATATGCTAGAAACTCTTTCCTGAATGAATCGCCCCGCAGCCGACCTGTTTTCTGCATGTTTCTCTGTCTGTGTTTCTCTGAAAACGTCTTTGATTCGACTGTTTGACACAGCCGAAGCGTCAATGAGAAAAAGGCTAAAGCGGAGTCTGTCAAGTGTCTGACTTCCTGAAGCAGTTCTTTGTTAAATGTCAAAGGCCAAGGCTAAAACTGGAAACCGACCGCAAAAGAAAACATGATTACACAAGAACATGTGAGCATGTGCTGAGCTCTGTGTGGGTTTTTGTTTTTTTGTTTGCTTGTTTTCCGTCGGAGCATCAAGATGCGTATTTTGACATGATCGTCTTGTTTCCTTTCCGACTTGGAATTGGTTCAATGAGAGTAAAAACCGCTGAAAGATCGGCCTGGGCAGCGTCTGCTAAACGCCGCGCCTGGCAGGAGACATTGTGTTCTGCACTGTAAAACATTTGAAGCTGGTTTAACTTGAAAATCAAAGTTCACCTGCTGCCTGGAAAATCCAATTTAAGTCAACAAGAAAATTGTTTTGGTTTTAACTCAGACATTAAAGTTCATAAAGTTGATTTAACAACAACAAACAAGTTGTCTAAACATTGTTTTGTAAGTTCATTAATCTTGATTTGTGACTTTAAACTTAAACCAAATAATTATTTCACATTATGCAAGAAATAACTGCCTTCACCCAAAGAGCCACATTTCTCTATTGTTTCACTCACAATATTAAGTTAAAGTAACATAATTTGTTTATATTTAGTGAACAAATGCAAAATAAGTTCACTGAGAGTTTGCTTTGTCAGACTAACACACAAAAAAGTTTTTTTTAGTTCTCTTTTATCAATCCGAAGTGATTTGAAGTAGTTTTTAGTTAATTTATTAATCTTTAACTTCGTTAAAAATAAGGTTATAACGTCAGGTTACTATATCTTTTTTCCTTTAAATTAACAAAATACAATCATGTGGAATCTGTTGAAAAAAGAAAATTATGTTAAGTCAATGATTCGTTTCTTTGAGTGTAGGGTAACAACTAATTGTTTATTAAATTAGTTCAATAATCGATTAATCACAATTAATGTGATTAATCGTTTCAGCCCGTGTTACAATCACAAATGTCAGTGTATATTACTGCAATATTGTGCAATATAAGTTTATTTGAATATAGGATATTTCACCAACAGTTCAAAGTGTTTAACACAATGAACAAAAAAAGAAAAGAAGTAATAAAAGTTATAATCTAGAATTAATCAATGGTCCAGTTATTATTAATCAAAGGCAGCTCTAAATAGGCCAGTTTTCACTTTTGGTTTTAAGGATCTCAGTGTTTCAGCAGTTTTCTGGAAGTTTGTAACAGATTAGAGGAGAATAAAAACTGAAATCTGCGTTTCTGATTAAAAAATTGATCAGAAGTCTGACTGACATTTTAAACAGATGTGTGAAGACACTGTTGCAGTAACCAATGCGACTAAAGATAAACACAGTGCCTTTGAGTTTAAATTTCACAGATTTGGCTTTCATGGGACGAGATATGGAGAAGTTCAGGGGTGTGAATACTTTTAAAATCAGTAATTTCAAGACTGATATTTAAATATTAGCTCAATAGATGTTTCCTGATCATATTTACTAGTTCATCTTATTCATGTTAGCAATTAAGATAATTTCAGTTAAAATTCCCTCTGCGGCTGAAACGATTAATCGGATTAATTATGATGAGTTGAAATAATCATCAACTAATTTGGCAATCGATTAATCGTTAACTGGACTCAAAAACAGGGCATTTGGTGAAAACACAACATATTCAGAGCAGTAATAAGGCTAAAATCCAACAAGAACATATATATGTTGCATTTAAGATAAGAAAAAATGCTTTTTTGTTATTTCTTCTATCAAGTGCAGGTTTAGTTTCACCTGGTTCAAATTCTGTGATAAAGCACCTTTTACTATCCCGTTATTAATTGGTTAATAATTAAAAAAAACTAAACAGATAATATATTACTATACTAATGTTAAAGAATAAAGGGTTCAGCTTTTCACATGTTGATATTAAAAGTATTTTTTGTGCTACAAATGCATCTTTTAATGTATTTATAATATTGTATAAAAGTCTAGACTAGTCAATAACTAAAGTTATTTATCAACAGTAAAGCTGCACCAGACAGAAACAACAGCAGCAGCTGCAGCTCAGTAAATGTGAAAACATTTGTGAAAGTCTGCAGAGCGATGCCGTCAGTAAACAAGCAAGTGAAGCGAATCATCTGACATTTAGGAGAAACCCGGCTGCCGTCGTTCTGCTCTTACTGATGGCCATGAATAGTGATGAAGTGTTGCCTCACCGCGATCACAGCCCCCGTTTCATTTCCTGTTTTACTCAGAAAATGACCGCTCTAAAGCCCAGGGAGGGACAGAAGAAACACTCTCCCATGACACACAATCTAGTTTTCAGGTCATCGGCTTTATGGTTGATGAGCGTTTTTTTCTTTTATTTTTGGTCTAGTTTCTAGAACAAACATATTTGGACACTAGAAATAAGTCAAAAGTACAAGTACTAATTCCACTGGCAGATTATTTAATTTATAACATGGAAAAATGTCTTGTTATAAATTAAACAATCTGGCAAAACAAGAACTTTTTCATGAATATTAAGGAATTGTTGACTTAAAACAAGCTCCTATGTCTGTCTGAAAAGTTACTTGTAAGTTAGTTTTGTCTTATTTCAAGTGAACTAAAATATTTGCACAAGAAACTAGACAAAATGTTTTGGTAAGATTTTGTATTTTTGCAGTGCACAACTAAAACATACATACAATACTATTATTGTATACTAGTATACAATAATAGTATTGTATTATTGTACAATAGTATGGTATTACACAATAGTATTGTACAATACTATTGATGTTAATTTTTATCAACAGTTCATTGGTTAATAAGAAGTCCAAAATGTTTTAGAGCTTAGAATTAGGAGTTATAGTATTTAAAGTTTGTCTAAAAGGGGTAAGGCTGTAAAAAGGAAGACACATTTAATTATCTGGGCCGACTTTGATCCCTTTTGTAACATCAGAACCAAATTGGACCAAAAATACTTGGTAAGATTTTGAGTTTTTGCAGTGTATGTGTTCTTCTGTGTTTGCGCTTTATTGGTTCATCTCAGTAAAACAGAAAACCAGTATATAAATTAAATCTATACTGACTGATGTTAAAACAGTTTTGACCAGAGAAATGATGTGCTTTGCCATGTTACTGTGATGTAATCGCTTACACCACCATGTGGAGGATCGCTGACTCGGCAAACAGTCACTTTTACCCTCCACAGGCAGATGAGCCACAAAAACTATTACTAAACAGTTTGGCTGTTAACAGGGCTGCATGATAAGAGGAAAACATGTCGGTAATAAAATATGCTAATACTTAGCTCAACAGTTCTACTTTAAAGGATTTGTTATTTTTATATCCACAAATCTGGAATAAACTTCCAGAAAACCACCAAACAGCTAAAATATTGAGACTATAAACCAACCTGCTTAGAGTTGGCTTTGATTCATAATAAAAGGAATAATGACCAACATATATTATGTATATTGCTAGGCCTATAGCAATAGACAGTAAATCAATTAATCGCATGATAAATAAAACAAAGTCAATAATTTTCATTCTTTTTCTGTTTGGTGCTTTGGTCTCAACTATCTCCTTTTTTGAAGGACAATTTTATTTGCAGAGACTCCATAATTAATCTTATCTGTTGTTTTGTTTATTTCTTTTAGATATTTAAAGAGTTTTCCAGTTCCAGTGTTAAATGTTAATAAGAAATTAATTAGAGTTTATTGATCTTTGAGAATGTGTTCTTGGATTATTATTATTACCATTATATTACTTTAAAATTGTCTCCAAACAACAATACTATCATTTATCTGGGATAATTTATCATCCAGAAACATTTGTTATTATGACAGGGCGTCATTTTTAATAGCTTGTTTCACAGTTGGTGACTGTATGATGTTTTTATGATGTGAAGCACTTTGAACTGACTTTGTTGCTGAAATATACAAATAAACTTGACTTAAACTCATGCTACCTTTGCTAACTGTGGAAAACTCTGTTTGTGACAATAAAAAGGACGAGCCCAGCAGGCCACACTGGAGATGTTGAACACAGATAGGAGTTTCCACAGAAATGGCATTTAGCTGACCCAGATTGGAAGCTTCACGTCGGGGAAAACAGAAAGCCTGGCATCAGATTGGCTGGCCAGACCTGCCGATGTGATCAGATTTCCATTCAGATGCTGCAAAAAGGGCCTGAAGCTGTTTCTTGTGCAAATATCCTACTACATTTAAAATAAGACAAAACTAACTTACAAGTAACTTTTCAGCAAGTTATAAGAGCTGGTTTTATGTAAATAATTCCTAAATATTGATGAAATAAATAAACTTCACTGGTAGATTATTTTACTTTTAATTTCTATTAATATTAAGGAATTATGTACATAAAACTGAAAAGTTACTTTTAAGTTAGTTTTGTCTTATTTCAAGTGTACAGAGATATTTGGACAAGAAACTAGAGCAAATATACTTGGCAAGGTTTTGTGTGTTTGTGGTGTTTTGCTTGATGTTGAAGAAATAACTTCCAATTTATCTTTACGACATTTTAAATTTTGTTTTCTATGTTTTCAACAGAGTAAAGCTTGGAAGAAGCTGAAGACGTACATCCGCTGGCCCTTACAAGCTTCCCAAAAGAAGAAAGTAAACTGGGTCCAGCTAGCTGGGCATAAGGGTGATTATAATTTATTAAAAATAATTTTGAGGCAATAATAAGATGAAAAAAGAGCAAAGAAAACATCCATTTCATGCATTTCTAATGGAAATCCTCCTCTGTCACGCTAAGGAACATTTCCTGGATTCCACCTTTATTTACTTTGAATATCTGCCAAGAACAAGAGCAACATTAACCAAGCATTTCTCTTTTCTATTCTTCACAAGTCAAAACAACATGAAAGATGTTTCTCTAATGAAAAACCTTGAGCATGGAAGCAACACTTTGTTCACATTCCTCAGAATGAACTTGGTGTTTATAAGGAAGCTGAGCTACTGAAAGCAATAAAAAAAAAAAGCTTTGGTGAAAATTGAGTCATATGTGATGGATGACAGAAAGTAATCTTGTTGCTTTCCTTCATGGTCTACTTGTCTCAGCCTTGCAACATGTTTCAGCAATTCACATTCAGCTCTATTGCACTTTTCTCCATTCCTATGTAGGTGTGTTCTTTGTCTAACATGAAGAATGAGAAACCGTCTTTATCTCATCTCAGGACACTTCAAAGCTGCAGAAGAGGGCACCATTCTGAAAAAGCTATCAGAGAACGAGAAGAGGTGTTTTGAGGATCTGCAAAACGATGAACTGGTCAAGTTTGTGCCGCGCTACCAAGGAATTGTGGAAAACGACGGAGAGTTCTTCGTGCAGATGACTGACCTGCTGGCTGGCCTCAACCATCCAAACGTGATGGACTGCAAAATGGGAGTGAGGTAAGAAACTAGGCCTTTCAATCTGCAAACACTGTTTTTTCAGTTTTTAATCATTAATTATTCGTCATTTTGAGGTGTAGATGAACAACAAAAGTGGAGATCGGTGACAGCACAAGCTGCCTGTCTCGGCTTGCCTCTTTAAGGGAACACCTGTTGTAACTGCAGGCTGTATGCTTGGCTTCCTGCCACAGCGGGTGGAGGGCCTCACTGTTAGTCTGCACAACTCTACGCATGAATGCATGCATGCCTTTTTTGCAAGCACAGACATGCAGATGCATGTGAAGCGTTTGACCGGACAGGTGAACACTTATGCACACATCTGCAGCAAAGCTAGAGGCAGGCGAGAGACCAAGTACGTGCAACAGCGTTACAAATGTACATTACCGCATGCATGAACTATTTGTTTTACTTATCTACCTCTGTGAGAGTTTGTCTGTACATCTGAGATGTTTATACACACATGTTTGCACGCTCAGGGTGTCCCTGGAGACTCCCCTTTGTCAAAAACGCTCTCAACCACAAAGTTGCAAAACCACCAACTTGCACAAACACACACTCAGGCTTTCACATAGCGAAGTGCTGCACACAGGAGTCTCCTCGTAGCTTCCCTCTTTAGCACAGAGGAAGTGGAGCTAGCAAACTGAAACTGAAATTCACATCTGTTTGCTCAGAATTGTTTGCTATGAATATAAAGACGGCGAGTGCAAAACCTGTCATTGGCAGTGTGACTCCAAACACTGAAGATCATTTTTTATGTTGTAGTTTTCTGTCCTGCGTAAAGTAGCATCAACTGCAAAGACCTTTTGACTTTTGTGCAGCAAATGTAGAAATGAGTTCATTAAATGTCTCTGTAGAAATACAGGAAGCGCAGCTCTGGTTGACCTTCTGAATTTATTTCACACTCAAAGGTTTCACATCAACAGACAAATTTTAAAATCAGAAAAAAGATAACTCGAGTCATTAAAAGGTGACCAGATCCAAATTAGGGGACATTTTTGATGTCCTCTTTAGCTAAATATCCTGAAGGAGGATGTTCAAGCATTGGTTTAGCACCTTCAAACGTTCTTGTGTTACAGAGGTTTTAAACAAAACAAAATAAGGGTTTGGAATGGACTTAAATCTGAGATACTGTGGCATGACGTTAGACAGGATATTTGTCATTGAATCCCCCAAAAAATCTAAACAGAAGAGTAGGCCAAAATTCTTCAACTAAGGTGTAAGAGACTGATTTCTGTTTATGACCATGTTAGATGCAGTTTGTCTGTGAATCCAGAAAGTCTTAAATTAATGTAACTAAAACTAAAACATCTTAAATTCATTAGAAGAAATGTAAGATGGCCTCAAATACTTATATTTTAGCTTATTTTTTGGTATATGTGGTTTTCTAACAGGCAAAATCTTGAAGACATCTAGCTAGCCGCTAGCTAGCTCGCTAGCATTTTGAACCTTTTGAAAATACTTGTCTGTTATTGGTTCTCACAAGTGCTGACTATATGAAGTATTTTATGTTTTCACAATATAAAACACTGAAATGTTCTACACAGGATTTATTGACATGCAGTTGAGAAGCATAAACAGCAAACATTTCACGTTTTCTTTGTTCTGCTTGACAAACAGTATCATCTTCCACTCATTTCCTATATTTATTGTTTCTCATGTCTTAAATTTAATTCAAGGTGGCATTAAAAAAGTCTTAAGTTTTACTTTCTGAAACCTGCAGAAACTCTGTTGCTGGGTGTTGTTGCTGGTAAGGCTTGCACAACCAGTTTAAAGGATTGTTGCCTTTTCACAACTGGGCAGACTGGTTTGGATAGTTTTACGCTTAACATCCCAAATTATCTTTTGGAAAATTTGCAGGTTATTTTGGTCCATAATTAATTTTTGTGATGATTTCAAGCATCTAAATGTGGAAAGACAGCTGAACAAACTTTTATTTTGTGACTTTTTCAACCCTGTGTTGAAGGACATACCTGGAGGAGGAGCTCGTCCGGGCGAGAGAGCGGCCCAAGCTTCGGGAAGACCTGTACAAGAAGATGATGGAGGTGGACAGGGAAGGTCCAACTACTCAGGAGCATTTCCAGCGCGGCATCACCAAACCTTGCTACATGCAGTGGAGGGACAGCATGAGCTCCACCAACACGCTGGGCTTCAGGATAGAAGGCATCAAGGTCACACGTCATTCACGTCTTTACTGCAACAGACAGGAAAACGAGGCGACTAGCATGGCTGGATTAAGTAAACAGGATTAACAGGAGGGACAGTAGAGATGAGTCAAACTCAACGGCCGGAGGCCAAATCCAAATTTTCCAAAAATTGAATCATCAAAAAGCAAAAAAATTGATTTATCACACAACCCTATGTTTACATTGCAAAAACAAAAACTTACTAAGAAATTTTTATCTAGTTTCTAGTGCAATTATCTTTGGACACTTGAAATAAGATTAAACAAACAATGAACTTTTCAACAAGATATAAAACCCTTTTTTAAGTCAATGTTTTCTTAATATTGATCAAAAATTACTTGTTACATTGGCAGGTTAGGTTTCCCATGTTATAAGACAAATAATCTGCCAGTGGATTATGATCAATATTAAGGAATTATTTACTTTAAAAAGTTCTTTGCTGAAAAGTATAAGTTAGTTTTATCTTATTTGAAGTGCACTAGAAACTAGACTATAAGATACTTGGTCAAATTTTAAGATTTTGCAGTGTAACTAATGTTGTTGAGGCCTTAAACGCAGCACATGTATGCAGGATGCTCAGACTAATACTGATTTAATCAGTCCGCTCGGTAATATCGTCCTTCTGCTTCTCTGCCCTCTTCAGAAATACGACGGCACGTGTCGAACCGACTTCAAGAAAACCAGATCGAAGCAGGACATCATCAAACTGTTCAAGGAATTTGTCGAAGAGGACTTCAGCATCATTGTACGTGGCAGTCATTTAACTTCCTGCTGCTGTGAATTCAGTCACGCAAGGACTCAAGCTAACCAGTTCTGTGCAAATCCAAATAAATACTGCAAATGCCGCAGTAGGGCGTCACCTTAATGTCCGTCTTTATCCACGCAGAGCACACAAGCTGTGCAAGCGTTTACATCCGTGTTCAGAGTTTGAACAGTGCTGGAAAGAATCGCTTTGTTGTCTCTGTGCTCACATTTCGGACGAGCTTAAGGATAAAATTGTAGAAAAAAACACAGTGAAAGTGTTTAAATTGCAAGAAGAGAATGTAAATATTCACACTGCGAATTTGTTTGAGTTTTGGTTCAGAAACGGTTTCTGCCCCGCCTCGGTGTACAGTAGCTGCTTAAGTGATAAATTCAAACATTGTTACCTGCTTTTTTCTCGTTGAAATGCAGAAGTCCTACCTGGAGAGGCTGAGGAAGATCCGGGAGGCGCTGCAAATATCCGTCTTCTTCAAGAAACACGAGGTGACGACTGATTTTCACTGTGAAAATCAGACAGTTTGATGGAAACAGGAAATGTCCTGCATAAAAAATTAAAATTAAAGAATGATTGACTTTAAATAAGCTCTTATATCTTGCTGAAAAGTTCGTTGTAAGTCAGTTTTTGTCTTATTTCAAGTGTACTAAGATATTTGCACTAAAATACTTGGGAAGATTCTGTATTTTTGCAGTGAAGAAGAGAAAAATAAAGCCTCATTTTAACTTCTCTGTTGTTGTTTTCCCCACCAGGTCATCGGCAGCTCTCTCCTCTTCATCCATGTCTGCGGCCAGGCCAATGTCTGGATGATTGACTTTGGGAAGACTTCAGCTCTGCCTGAAGGTCAGACTTTACGGCACGACGTTCCCTGGCAGGAAGGCAACCGAGAGGACGGATACCTGAGGGGTTTGGAAAACCTCATCCTCACGCTGGAGGCTGCTTGCAACGAAGGGAGCGGAGAAGAAACCAAAAACAACAGCCTAACTACAGACAGGGACTTTTAAAGGTGGAGGGAACTTTGGTTATTTTAAATGGACGCCACAAAAAGACTCTTCGGGTGGGGTTGCGTACCTTCGTTTGCTTATATTGTCCCTTTGCACGTGACGTCACGGTCCGCCATGATGGACGTCAAACAATCTATACGCTCCAGTAAACAGACATCTGTGGTCTAATATCGCTTTTATCTAATTAATTAAACTTTAAAATGGTCGCTGTTGGCTGTACAGACAAGCGTGTAAACCTAACTTGTCATTTTATTTATAACTTTTAATGAGGGAGGTCCCGGCGGAGATGGCTAGCAGCCGTTAATCATAATGACTGGCTGCTCGGTGTAATCGCATAGCGTTAGGTTCATCTTTTTACCTTGTAAAAAGGTAAAAAGATTGACGTTCATATACGTTATAAGTAAGTATGATTAGAAAGATGATATACAATGCCGCATTATGGAGAAGGTACGGGTCTAAACATTGGTAACCATGGAAACAGTGCCGCGCCGTCATGTAGCCTAGCATGTATGGGTTAGCATCTCGTCTTTTGTACGTTTTTCAGGCTTCTTCGGTGTAAAGGGAAACGCCGTTCATGACGTAGTGACATAAATCATGTGGTGTGACGTCGTGCAAAGTCGAGTTGAATTTGATCAACACGTCAAAGGAAGGAGGTGTAAATCGGTTTCTAAGCTAGCTATTAGTTTGGTGTTACGTTTGGTTACGTAAGCAGACACGCCAAACAGACAAATTAGCCTTAGTTGCTTGCCATAAAAAAGAAGACAAATTAGCCTTACTCTAACAAGTAGAAGCCATAAATAAACTGGCAAAAAAACAACCTGGGAAAACAATTCCAGTCGCTCTATTTAATACTCCCATCTCTCACTTCCGACGTCCATCATGGCGGATCGAATACTTTAGTGACGCAGTTGCAAACGGTCACGTTGGTCTGCTGCAGCAGCGGAACTCGCTAAGTACCGACACTGACAGAAACGGGCACAATGGACGCAGAACAGAGGGAAGCAGAAATGTTCTTAAAATAAGTTAATTATTGCTCCAATGCACTGACACTAATTCATCATCCTGTGAAGTGAAAGCGCGGAGTTCCTGCTTTCATTTTAACGGGATGAAAGGGAGAACATCCAGACGAGAACCGGAGGAAAACGTTTGCCATCGTAAAAGCCTTACGTGTAACACGAACTACTGACAGACCTCACAGTTACTACAGCATTACAGCACAGGGAGGCACTGAGTAGCTCATGATTTGTCTTTTCAGACTGTTTTTGCATTTAATTCAATTTTGTAATAAGACTCCATCACTGGATACATCACCACACGTTTCAGCACATGGTTCATTTAACAAATTATTAATAAAAAAGTATATAACTTTTGTGGAAATAAAATAAATCAGTATATATGTTACAAATAAAAATTGACTTTTGGTTTGTTTTCTTGAAAATAAACCCAGCAGGGTGAATCCACTTTATATTTGATATTATTTGGACCAAACCTACATTTAAGATGTTTTAAATAGTTAAATATATATTTAACAGTTTTTAAAAAGAAGAATCAGGAAATTTTTATGTTTATAAGTGATTTAGAGTCTATAAAAAATTGGTTTTATTAAAACTAATACACATCAAATCTACTCTACTAGAGGTCCTTTCTGACCAGGACATTTCATACTTCACAAGAAATAAAATGCAGAACTACTGAGAAGCTTGTCTACTGCAGCATTTCTATATAACAGTTGTCATAAACTGCACAAAAACAAAGTTCAACCCACTGAATGACGTTTATTCCTGATGGAAATAACATGGTTTTCTGTGTTGGTTGTGCAGCAGCACCAAAGTTGATTTATTCTTGTGATTTCCAACAGAAAACGATCCAGACGGACTAGATTAGCTGATCTACCAAGAACCAGACAAGTTCATGCACATAAACAAGGAGCACTGCAAAAACACACCATTTTACCAGTTTCAAATGTAAACATCTCAGTATAATCAAAATAACACAAAACTAACTTATAAGTACAAGTATCTTTTTATCAAGATATAGGAGCTTGTTTTAACTAAATAATTATTGAATATTGATTAAAAAGTAATAGTTCCACTGGCAGATTCAACTTTTAAAACGGGAAAAATGTCTAAAGGAAAATAATCTTGCACTTTTTCATCAATATTTACAAACCTCTAAATCTTGATGGGAAAATTACTTGATAGTTTTGTCTTATTTCAAGCATACTAAGATTTATGAACTATATACTAAACAAAAATACATGATAAAATTAACTTTTTCAATGAGTTTGGTTGAAGTGACTGAATTGTATTGAACGTATTTGCACCTCTGTAACTTTTCATAATTTTTTTTTTAAAATAATGCGCTCTAAAAACTACAGAACTAATCAAATTTGCACTTTTCTAGAAAGGGATTTACTGGCACGTTTACAGATTCTTAAAGACTTTATTTATGAGTCAGCAGCTGGAAATTAAGACACTAATATTAGCAAGCCTGAGCACAATTCATACAAAAGATCCAACAAACCTCAAATTTCAACAAATTATAACACATGAGAGAAACAGTTGAGGCTATAAATGATAAAACTAATTAATTTGCCACATAAAACAAAAAATTCAAAATGTAAATGGCAGTGATTCACTAGAGTCAACGTTAACAATAAAACGACGTACGAAATGTAAAGGGTTAGTCCAGTGTACAGACGTGAGTATAAAAATAAAGATTTTCACAGGTGCATTAAGCTAATAAGAGATGCCTACTGGCCAACACTAAGAAAAAAACATTAAAAATATTTTTATTATAAGTAAATTAGTCTCTGCTCAGTTGTAGCATTCTTTGTTTTGAGGGTTTTTGTTAATAATAATTAAAAAATTACAATGAGGCATCCGGAGCTGGTGTGAAAATGCATCTTAGAAAAATAGGTGAACATGAAATAAAATCTTATTTAAAACAAAATTAAGATTTTACTAAGTTAGATTTTGTTTTTAGATAGAATTTTAAACAGTTTTGAATATCTTATAATAAAAATAGTCAACAAAAACTACAGCAGTTTACAGTTAAAATGTGGTACAAAAAAGATAAACAGGCAATAAAAATAAAAATACTGACGTTATGCTAACATATGAACACCTGCCGCCTCCTGCTGGATGATCGCAGGTATTACACCCTGCACATTTCTAACAGCAGGAATTAAAATGTTCACAGCTGGAAAGTCCTAGTCAAAGTCCAGTCATTCATTTGTAAATCACAGAAGTAAACAGTGAGCCAAAAAGGAGGAGCTCATTAAATATATTTAATTAATGGTTGAATAAATTCGTTATTTCTGGTCAAAGCCAACGTTCCTCAATTCTAATGTGAGGTTTTAAAAACAATTTTTAAATTGAGTAATTATAAAGTTGACTTGACATTCTTTCAAGGCACCAGTAAAACCGGCAGTGACACAGTCCCACAGAATAATACTACCACTACCATGCTTGACCATTTTTAGGGTGTACTAAGCTTTTAAATATCAACGATGATAACAAGTGGATGTAAACTTCTGACTGGAGGTGAAAAAAGTTTTTAACAGGAGGAAAAGCACCAAAATATAAACCCAGGTGCAGATCTAAGTAGAGTTGCTTTCATAACCTTTGTTCTTTCTGATTATAACATCATCTGAAACATTAATGGATCAAAAAATTACAAAAAAAAAATCATTAGGAAAAGAGTAAAAAAATGTGACTGGAGTCATCAAAAGTTCACATTATGTGAGGGAAAGCAGGCAAGAGGGAAGCTTGTAATTTATATAACGTAAAAATAAGAAGAAATTAAGTTTGTGTTTATGCTGATTAAAATTAAACATGAGAAAGAAATTATTTTCTCCTCAATAAGTAATTTAAGGTAGCAAAATGAAGCAATAGAAAAAAGAAGCAAAGTTGCACTTTGTCTGGAGTCTATTTGTTAAAAAATTAAATAATAAACTTAATTATTAACTTTTTTCATGATGTTGCTAATTTATTTTGAGAGTATTTTTATTTGTGTTCAGATTAAAATCAATCAATCAAAGTTGGGGCTAGATTGCAGCAATCTCCTTTTTGGCCACTAGATGTCAGTATTTCCTAAAACAAATCTTCTTTAAAAACTCCTTCGCTTGAGGTTAAACATATATTAATATGAACACACTTCTGTCAAAGCATTCATAAAACTACAGCAGGATAAAAAGATAACTAGGTAGCAGTGAAAATATCTCAGCATCAGTGTTTGGCTACCTCTGCACCAGAAGCCCAGGAGGGGGCGCTAAGCACACGACGGACTCTGTATGAAAGGCAACCTATTATGCTAACTTTATTTTTTGCATGTTTTTACACTTCTGTTTGCTTCTAAGCACTTAAAAAATCCACAGAGACATTTTTTGGAAATAAGTTGTTATTTTTTGGTGTCTGGGAAGTGAGTTGTTTCAAAAACCTCCCGAATGTCGAGTCACAATCGACAGGCACTGCGCTGTTACGTAGCAACTGTATGGGCTGTACAATGGCTGCTGGAAAAGACAAGCGTTTTGTCGTTGACTTACCATCCAGAAACCACTTGCTGGATTCTTATTGGTTGTGCAGGAGGCTGCACTTCTGTTTTTCAAACATGAACGGTTGTGTAATTGTGCATTTGTTTCCAGCCTTTTCCATATCATTCTAAGAATCTAAGAATTATTTGGTGCAAAAAATGTAATGAACAAGTTTTGTATAGGCTGTAGACCAATCCTAACCTGTTCAAGGAAGTATAATAGGTCACCTTTAAGGTACAGAGATGTGTTTGTGTGAATGTCAGCATTTCATTGGGTTTTCCAGCATATCAGGAGCTGCAGTCATTTGATCTCTGCAGAGCTTGTTGTCCAGCTGACGGATTTCATCAGATTCAAAGTCTCTGGTGCCACATGCTGATTTCTAGATGTGAGCGACACTCAGGTCCTCTGACAGAGAAAAGCCAGAGTCCCGGTCGCGGCTGAGCTTCTCTGTTTTAGCGTGCCTCCTGACGTCCTCGTGTCCATAGCTAGCGTGGCGTTTCAGCAGAAGTTTGGGCATACAGGCTGAGGCGGTGCTGAATCCCAGTGCCAGACCCAGGCCGGTTCCCGGTGAGACGCTCGGCGGGCCGATGCTGCATGTAATGGCTTCTGAGGCTTTGGGTTTCACCATTGGCAGGCTCTCCGCCTCGTAGCTCTGCTCATCGTAGGCAAAGTTGACATTCCCACAGGGGAAGCTGTGGAGCTTAGCCAGGTCCACCCCGGTTTTAGAGCTGCCTCCTGTCAAGGCCTTGTGGGCGGACACGGTTGGGGCAGCTTGGACCTGGCAAGCTGGGCTGAGGTAGGTGCTGCTGGTTCTGTCGCAAACAACTTTGTTGTTCTCCTCAGTCGAATTGCAAGAGAGCGGCATGGACTGAGTGTGAGCCAGCGTTTTCTTCGGCCGGAAGCTTTCGAGGACCCAGGAGCCATATGTTGGGTTCCAAAGGTTCTTGGTCTTGTTTTTCAGCCTCTGGCTCCCTGATGAGGAGCTGTTTCTGGAGCATGGCCGATGATGAGCAGGTTCCGGATGCAGAGAGTTTGCTATGGATGACAAACCAGGAGCAGGAACGGTCTCAGCCCAGGACGGCTCCAGCATTTCGCAGCAGGAAGTCACTTCCTGGTGGACCGGTTGGGTTCTCTGTAACAGAAGGCGAGGTTTGGTGGGCTGCGGTGGAGGTACTGGGGGACTGAAGCCCTTGGGGGAGAAACCGAGCTGAGAGGGTGAGTCCTTGCAAACAGGGCGGGACACCAGTAAAGGAGTGAGACTGGTGGAGTTGGGGGCAGTGGGACGCATCACCATTCCGCCATCGTCCTCTGTGTTGGGGCCATATTCAACAGGCAGAGGGGTATTTATCACATCAGGGTCCTGAGAGAAAAATGACACATGCAGATATGATTATTTCATCTAAATATCCATCCATCTAGTAATGAGTCTAACTAGCCAGCTATCTGGCTAGCTTGATAGATGAAGCAGGTCTTCAAATGCATATTTATGCATGCTCTACTGGAACCAACAGTGATAGCTGGAGATAGGTACCTGCCCACTTCATCTGCGTCACTCTAGCTAGCTGGCTAAATAGAGAGCTGCATAGCTAAATAGCTAGCTTTGTAGCTAGCTAGATAGCTATGTACATACATAGCTATCTAACTAGCTAGAGTGATATATTTCATTTACATCACTCTAGCTAGATTAATAGAAAGCTACATAGCTATCAAATTAGCTATGTAGCTACACCACTCTATCTATCTATCTATCTATCTATCTATCTATCTATCTATCTATCTATCTATCTATCTATCTATCTATCTATCTAT